>OY776276.1:43147089-43149589 GCA_963675445.1 Linnaemya vulpina
AGTGGATCTTCATTTAACTTTTCAAGAGCCCATTCACCAAATATTTGGCGTTGTGGTAGGTCGTTTGGCTTCAATTCTTGCACCAGCTGTATCTTATAAGGCTTCACACCCAAATCCTTCCGCAAAATTTTCCACGTAGTGGAGTAACAGAGACCCAATTGCTGCGAACGGCGCCGAATCGATAATTCACGGTCATCACCAACACTGGCCGATACGGCTGCGATATTTTCTTCAGTTCGCACTCTACGTAAGCGTGTTGGTGGTTTAATCTCCAACAATGTAAATTTGGTGCGAAATTTTTTTACAATAGCCCGAATAGAAGCCTCAGTAGGTCGATTAAACTGACCATAAAATGGAAGAAGCGCGCGATGAATTTTCTTAACAGAGCACGCATTTTGGTAATAAAATTCAATAATTTGCAAGCGTTATTCGTTTGTAAGACGATTCATGATTAAATTATAGACCAAACTGAAGATGTTTGACAGTGACACAAGATACAAAACGTGCGCGAGCTGTCAAAACTAGTGTTGCCAAAAAGATAATAGCAAAAAAATCACTCGTTATATATATATATATATAGATATATATATATATATATATATATATATATATATGTATATATATATATATATATATATATATGTATTTACATTTACATATGTATATATATATATATATATATATTTACATATGTATATATATATATATATATATATATATATATATATATATGTCTATATATATATTTACATATGTATATATATATATATATATATATATATATATTTACATATGTATATATATATATATATATATATATATATTTTTAAGAAGTACGATGGGCTGTATTGGTGTTGTAATGGCTGTAAAAAATTGGAGCAAATTTTTATAGATTTTTCCAAAGTACTCAAGCCATTTCTTGGAAATACAAGATGAATGTGCAAAGATTTCAACCCGTACTTCCGCGTATGAATCCCTATTTGATGATTTTAAATTATCTTTAGAAAATTTGAAATCGCCTCAGACATCTCTAAAGCGACGCAAGTCACCAAGGAACCGTATCAAGGATAAACCGAATGAAAATTCATTGGTATATCCTTCGGAGTTGCCATCTACTGCTGATTCTTGTAATCCTGTTAGTAACAATTCTGTGTCAGCACCTCCCCCTTTAAACTTAAATCCATCTACTTCTGCACTTGCGCTTTAAAATTAAATACACGCAATAGATTGTCTTTTAAAATAATTGTTCCTCAACGCCTTTTGGATAAAATAGTAAACCCAAGCTTTTTGCCCGAATATACAATTGAGAGTTTATTTTTAGAGACCAAAAGAATGTAACTCTTTCCAAGGCTACAGCCTCTAGTTCAGAAAACTAGAAACAAATTCTTCTACAAGAAGTTATCTTAAGTTGTCATCTATTTCTATCGCTTACCAAAACGTTCGTGGTGTGAATACCAAACTAAAAATGTTATACCTTCAAAGTATCGAATACAATATTATTGCATTTACGGAGACTTGGCTTCGCAATAAACCTGGAAAAAAGATCCATGACTCTGAAATAATGTGCAACAAATTTCATATTTATAGATGTGATAGAGTTGAAAAAGATGGTGGTGGAGTTTTAATTGCAGTTTCTACTTGCTTACCATCTGAAGAGATTGTTTTAAATATTGCAAGTGATATCGAATTCGTAGCTATATGTATTAAGTTGAAGTTTACCACAATGTTTATAAAATGTTTGTACATTCCTCCTTCTTCAAGTAGTCAGATTTATGAAACCCATTTAAAATGTATAGAGCTCGTCGTGAAACAATCAAAACCTGCACCAAACATCAGTTGTTGCAAAGAACCAGACTAAAACTTTTTTATTCCAGCAACTGGCCATGAATCAAACTTTTTTCTAGTCGACTGTCTTGCTGATCCTGGGGTTTTTCAAATAAATGGCATACGGAACACGTCAGAAAGACTACTTGATTTGGTATTCGTTGTTCATCCTGAAGATTTTTCGTTAAACATGTGATTCCAGTGTTGTCATCTGAAGATCCTTATCACCCTACATTGGAAATTAATTTATCCTTGCAAACTCCATTACAATCAACTTGCCGGTTATATAATCACAGATCATTTTAGTTTATGAAAGCAGATTTTAACAAACTAAATAACCTTCTATATATGGTAAACCGGTCTGAGTATCGTACAGACAATTCTTTAAATTTACAAGAAATAGATAAAAAGTTATCAAAATTTTACGCAGTATTATTTGACTGCTTTCAGAAATCTATTCCATTAAGGAAAAGAAAAATCACTAATGGACCCTAGTGGAGCACAACGCATCTTGCTAGACTCAAAAACTTAAAGAATAAACATTATTGAGTCTTCAAAAAACCGGTTTAGTTTCTGATTACGCAAAATATTGAACATCAAGGGCACATTACAATTCAGCTAATACACAGTGTTATTATAATAATTATGTATATTTCTAAGGTTAAATCATGTTTCA
>OY776276.1:43154589-43207089 GCA_963675445.1 Linnaemya vulpina
AACACTGGAAGAAAAATTTAAATATTTTTTTACTTATGTAAATCTTTATGATGTATAAAGCAGTTTTATCTTAAAAAAACTTAAAAATTTATACATATTAGTTGTTACGTGTACTACAGAATACCTAAAATGCCAAAAAAACATTAAATTTCTCACACCTGGAAGCGAAAATTAGTTTCTGTTTTGTTTGTTTTACCAATGCAACTCTAATGAGGCATAAAAGAGTTTTATTTAAGAATAACTTAATATATATAAAAACTTTGGACACCTTCATGTACAATAAAAAATTGCAGTTATCGAACCCTGAAATCGAAATTTGTATTTTTTTTATTTGTAATAACAGTTTTGTTTCTCTAAATTAAAAAATAGTTTTAACTAGTAAAAAAAGACGTTAGTCCGTCTCTTTGGTTACATTTAGGTGTAAAAAAATTTCAACTTCCCATCCCTGAAAGCGAATATTAAATTTTTTGTTGTTTTTTTATCAATGCACTTAAAAGCTAAACATTTTAAACGTTATAGTTATTACAAGTACCACAAAATACCGCAGGTGCCAAAGAAAAATTTAATTTCCCATTCCTGGAAAATTTTTTAAATTTTTTATCTTTAAATAGACAATAGCATGATATATGTTTAATTTACAACAACAACAAAATAAGTTCATAGCTCAATCGTATTCGCTATTCATAAGGATCCAGAATATATATACCTTAAGGAGTCCCATATTAATATCGAAGAAATTACACAGGGAATGAAAAACCTAAATACATCCTTTCACTTTTTAGTGAAGGGTATAAAAATGTCATGGACGCAACAAGATTTTGAAAAACGCCGAAATATCTTTAATTTTACCTATTGGTTTATAAATTAAAAACTATGAATATGTGCCCAATGCCGCTGCCTGCAATCGAGAGCTTACTAAATTCCGCGCCTATTAAAATGGTTGTCATATATCAAAGCTATTCCCAAAAGACTACAATGGTTGTCATATATCAAAGCTATTCCAAAAAAAAATTATAGGGGCAACAAAATTTTGAAAACTTGAACGGAGCCAAATAATTCTTATTTTAGTTATTGGCTTCTAACTTAAGAACTATGCGCCCAATACCGCTGTCTGCAATCGAAAGCTTACGTGCAATCGAAAGTACGTGTCGATTACAATACTTGTCATATATCAAAGCTATTCCAAAAAAATTTATAGGTACAACAAAATTTTGGAAAGTTGAACGGGGCCAAATAATTTTTATTTTAATTTTTCGCCCAATGCCGCTGTTTGCAATCGAAAGCATACTAAATTAAGCTTCGATTGCAATAGTTTTCACATATCAAAGCTATAGGGGCAATTCGTATTTTAAAAGTTGAAAAACCCAAAACAATTTTTATTGAAAGCGTGCTAAGTTACGTGTCGATTAGAATGCTTGTCATATATCAAAGCTATTAAAAAACGATATAGAAGCAAAAAGATTTAGAAGAACTCCAAAATTATTTTTATTTGAACTAATTTATAGATTAAAAACTATGAATATGCACCTAATGCCACTGCTTGCAATCGAAAGCTTACTGTCATATATCAAAGCTATTCCAAACAAGTAAAAGTGCTATATTCGGTTGTGCCGAATCTTATATACTCTTCACCAACGTACGTCTCGCATTATATATATTTAAGTACCAATTTTGTTCTTTCTAAGTTATAAAATAGTTTTTGCCAGAAAAATAATATAACGTCAGTTGCCTTTTTGGTTACTTTTATGAATGATATAAAATTAATTTTCCACCCCTGAAAACGAAATTTAGATTTTTTTAATATATTTTGCTTTTCCTGAATTAAAAATAGTTATGGTACTTTTATGTACAAAAAATTTCAGTTTCCCATCTCTGGAAGCGAACTTTTTTTTAAATCAACGTATTTAAAAAAACTCAAAATTTGTAACGATTTCGTTCGCGTTCACAAAATATTGCAGTTATCCAACCCTGCAATCAAAATTTAAAATTTTTGAAGTTTTTAAACCAAATTTTTGTTTTCTAAATTCAAAAATGGTTTTTGTTAGGAAATAAACGACGTTAGTTGTTTTTTTTGTTTGTTACTTTTATGCATTAACAAATTTCAATTTCCGATCCGTGGAAGGGAAAATTAATTTTTTGTTTGTTGTTTTACCAAGACAACTCTTAATGAGGCATAAAATTGTTTTATTTAAGAAAAAATACAAATTTGTAACCACTTTTATCACTTTCATTTACTACAAAATATACCAGTTATCCAACCCTGGAACCGAGATTTTTTTTTTAATTTATGATACCAATTTTGTTTTGCCATAATAAAAAATAATTTTAACCCGGAATAAACGAAGTTGATTTTTGGTTATGGCAATGTATAAAAATATATAAATTTCCTAACCCTGGATGAAAATTTTTTAATTTAATTTTTTTTCATCTATGCAAATCTGCATAATGTATAAAACGGTTTTAATTAAGAAAAATTTTAAATTCTTAAACATTTTAGTTATTATATGTACCACAAAATTCTGTATGTGAAAAAAATCAAGTTCCCACCCCTGAAAGCACAAATTAAATTTTTTAAAATTATTTTTACCAATGGAAGTCTTCATGATGTATAAAGCGGTTTTATTTAAGAAAACTAGAAATTATTAACCATTTTCGTCACTCTCACGTACTACAAAATATTGCAGTATCCAACCCTTGAATCGAAATTTTAATTTTTTAAAATATTTTATACCAATTTTGTTTTTCCAGGGTAAAAAATAATTTTAACCGAGAAAAAACGACGAGTTAAGTTTTGGTCGTATTAATGTCAAAAAAAAATTTTAATTTCCTAACCCTGGATGAGAGTTTTTAATTTTTAAAATTTTCTTTTCATCAATGCAAATCTTCATGATGTATAAGAAAAATTTAAAATTTTTAAACATTTTAGTTGTTATATGTACCACAAAATACCGAATATGGAAAAAAAATTCAATTTCCCATTCCTGGATTTTTTTTAAGTCTTAAAATATGTTAAATTTACACATAAAAAAAATTGGTTTTTGGTGTTAATTTTGCGTCGAGAAATAGGTGTAAGCTTCCCAGCTCTGGAACCGTCCTTCCGAGTTTTCTGATACCACTCTATGTTAGCTCATTTCCAATCGATCAGTCTAGGAACGAAGTCTCTAGCTCTTCTGGGGGCTTGGGAAAACCGATTTCACGTACAGACAGACGGACATCGCTCAATCGTCATCTATTCATAAGGATCCAGAATATATATACATTATTTGGTCGAATATTGATATCGAAGAAACTACACACGGAATGAAAAACCTAGATATACTCTTTCACTTTTTGTGAAGGTATAAAAAAGGTTAGAGGGGCAACAAGATTTTGAAAAGCTAAAAAACTATTGGTTTATAAATTAAAAACTATAAATAGCGCCTAATAAAGCTACCAGCAACCGAAAGTTTACTAAATTACGCGTTATAGGGACAACAAGAATTTTAAAAGTTGAAAAACTCCAAATAATTCTTATCGAAAGCTTACTAAATTACGCGACGATTGCAATGGTTGTCATATATCAAAACCATTCCAAAAAAAAGTTAGAGGGGCAACAAATATTTTAAAAGTTGAAAAATCCTAAATAATTTTTATCAAAAGCTTAATAATGTACGCATCGATTTCAATGGTTCTCATATATCAAGTAAAAGTGGTATATTCGGCTGTGCCGAATCTTATATACCCTTCACCAACGTACGTATAGCATAACATATATATTTAAGTACCAATTTTGTGCGTAACTTGTAACTATTTTGTTTGTGCGTAACGTAATTTGTGGCTATTTTGGTAACTTTCATGTGATATAAAACATTGCAAATATCCAATATATTCTTTTTCCTGAATTAAAAAAATTGTTTTTTAATTAGTTGCTTTTTTGGTTAGTTTTATGTATAAAACAATCAATTTCTCACCCCTGAAACGAAATTTTTATTGCTTTGTCTCGTTTACATATGAAACTCCTTATGACGCGTGAAATAGTTTTATTAAAAAAAAAATTAAATTTGCAATCATCTTATTCACTTTCATATATCACAATATATTGCAGTTATCCAATAATGGAATAGAAATTTAATTTTTTTTTTTTTTATTTTAAAACCAAATTTGTTTTTCCTAAATCAAAAAATAGTTTTAATTAGTAAAAATTTTTGTTACTTTTATGTATAAAAAATTTAATTTCCCATCCCTGGAAGCGAACATATATTTTTTGTTTGTTTTTTTACTTACTTATCTTTTAATTAGGCATGAAATAAATTTATAGAAAAACTTAAAATTTGTAACCATTTTGGTCACGTTCAGGTATCGTCACAAGTTTTCTAATTAAATAAATGGTTTTTATTAGTAAATAGACGACGTTAGTTGTCTCTTTGGTTACTTTTATGCATAAAAAAATTGCAATATCCGTTCCCTGAAAGCGAAAATGAATCTTTTTTTCTTTTTACCAAGGAAACTTCTAATGAAGCATAAAATAAAATTATCCAAGAAAAACTTTAAATTTGTATCCGTTTTGGTCACTCTCATGTATCACAATATATTTCAGTTATCCAACCCTGGAATCGAAATTTAGTTTTTTTTTCAAATATTTGATATTAACTTTCTCTTCTCCTGAATTAAAAAATATTTTTGATTAGTAAAAACACGGCGTTAGTTGCTTTTTTTTTATATATGTAAAAAAAAATATATCAATATCCCACCCCTGGAAGCGAAAATTTATATATTTTTAGCTTAGTTAAAAAAAAAAACTGTTTGCGTTTTTATTTATCGGGTTTGTGCTATTCTAAATGAATAGGATTTATAATCTTCGCAATAAGATTTCTACATTGGCGCCCAACTCAGTGGCTTCAGATACAACCACAAACACAGCAGATAAAAAAGCTGATATAGAAGACGTAACAGCTACTGAAGAAGCTATTTCAACGTTTCGTTTGAAGACTGCGTAGAGGAGATGGCTACTATTGAAAAAATATCTGATGCCGATTCACTAATATAATAACAGTGTTACCGCAGTAAACTTTTCAGTTAATCCTTAAATTCAACTAACAAAACTCATTCAAAATGTCTTGCTTAAATAAAAACTGCAAACTTGAACTTAATTATGAAAGCATGATATGTTTGTTGTTGGTTATGCCATGGGCTATGTCACTATAAATGCTGTGGCATGTCGGTGAGTGTTGAGGATTTCTTTAAGAAGTACGATGGGCTGTATTGCTGTTGTAATGGCTGTAAAAAATTGGAGCAAATTTTTATAGATTTTTCCAAAGTACTAAAGCCATTTCTTGGAAATACAAGATGAATGTGCAAAGATTTCAACCCGTACTTCCGCGTATGGATCCCTATTTGATGATTTTAAATTATCTATAGAAAATTTGAAATCGCCTCAGACATCTCTAAAGCGACGCAAGTCACCAAGGAACCGTATCAAGGATAAACCGAATGAAAATTCATTGGTATATCCTTCGGAGTTGCCATCTACTGCTGATTCTTGTAATCCTGTTAGTAACAATTCTGTGTCAGCACCTCCCCCTTTAAACTTAAATCCATCTACTTCTGCACTTGCGCTTTCTAAATCAAATAATGTGGATAATCGTTCGTTGAGTGTTCCAGCTGAAAATAATTACCCACCAGGTCAAGATACGATTGGAAATTCTTCCGAACGCATATTTTTTACTCCCCCTCCGTCTCCCACACCTAGCGTCTTATCAATCGAAAATCCAGTTAATACAAAGTTTTCATGTCTTTCAATCCAAATTCTGAAAACTATTCCTCCAAAGAAGACTATATTTGCTACACGCCTTACAACTGATAAATCCGCAAGTGATGTTGAATGCTATATTAAGACAAAACTTGGTACTGAATTATCCAATGGTTTGAAAATTTTTAAATTAAATACACGCAATAGATTGTCTTTTAAAATAATTGTTCCTCAACGCCTTTTGGATAAAATAGTAAACCCAAGCTTTTTGCCCGAATATACAATTGAGAGTTTATTTTTAGAGACCAAAAGAATGTAACTCTTTCCAAGGCTACAGCCTCTAGTTCAGAAAACTAGAAACAAATTCTTCTACAAGAAGTTATCTTAAGTTGTCATCTATTTCTATCGCTTACCAAAACGTTCGTGGTGTGAATACCAAACTAAAAATGTTATACCTTCAAAGTATCGAATACAATATTATTGCATTTACGGAGACTTGGCTTCGCAATAAACCTGGAAAAAAGATCCATGACTCTGAAATAATGTGCAACAAATTTCATATTTATAGATGTGATAGAGTTGAAAAAGATGGTGGTGGAGTTTTAATTGCAGTTTCTACTTGCTTACCATCTGAAGAGATTGTTTTAAATATTGCAAGTGATATCGAATTCGTAGCTATATGTATTAAGTTGAAGTTTACCACAATGTTTATAACATGTTTGTACATTCCTCCTTCTTCAAGTAGTCAGATTTATGAAACCCATTTAAAATGTATAGAGCTCGTCGTGAAACAATCAAAACCTGCACCAAACATCAGTTGTTGCAAAGAACCAGACTAAAACTTTTTTATTCCAGCAACTGGCCATGAATCAAACTTTTTCTAGTCGACTGTCTTGCTGATCCTGGGGTTTTTCAAATAAATGGCATACGGAACACGTCAGAAAGACTACTTGATTTGGTATTCGTTGTTCATCCTGAAGATTTTTCGTTAAACATGTGATTCCAGTGTTGCCATCTGAAGATCCTTATCACCCTACATTGGAAATTAATTTCTCATTGCAAACTCCATTACAATCAACTTGCCAGTTATATAATCACAGATCATTTTATTTTATGAAAGCAGATTTTAACAAACTAAATAACCTTCTATATATGGTAAACCGGTCTGAGTATCGTACAGACAATTCTTTAAATTTACAAGAAATAGATAAAAAGTTATCAAAATTTTACGCAGTATTATTTGACTGCTTTCAGAAATCTATTCCATTAAGGAAAAGAAAAATCACTAATGGACCCTAGTGGAGCACAACGCATCTTGCTAGACTCAAAAACTTAAAGGATAAACATTATTGAGTCTTCAAAAAAACCGGTTTAGTTTCTGATTACGCAAAATATTGAACATCAAGGGCACATTACAATTCAGCTAATACACAGTGTTATTATAATAATTATGTATATTTCTAAGGTTAAATCATGTTTCAAGTACAACCCCAAATCGTTCTACCAGTTCGTTAACTCAAAACGAAAAGTTTCAGGGTTTCCTTCGATGATGACATTTTGTGATAACGAATCTTCAGATGATTCAGAGATTTGTGACATGTTTGCTGATTTTTTCGCCACATCATTTTCTCGGAAACATTACAACCACTTTTCTGAGTATCCATATTTAATTCCCGAAGCTACACACGTTAGTTCTCTTAAAGTACATGCAACAACAATTATAAGCGCTATTAGAAAATTAAAAAGTTCTGAAACATATGGTCCAGATGGTGTTCCTAGCTGTATCCTGTAACGGTGTTTATATCCATTAGTTATGCCTTTAACATACTTATTTATTATATCGCTATCGGCTGGCTATTTTCCTACATATTGGAAAGCATCATTTATTATGCCGTTGTTTAAGTCCGGAAATAGATCAAACATCTCAAACTACAGATGTATTGCTAAATTAAGTGTTATCCCGAAACTTTTCGAGAAAATTATAACAGACCATCTATCACATCATTTATCTTCTTATTTGTCACCGCTCCAACATGGATTTAGAAAAGGACGCTCTACTGCTACTAATCTTTTGGAATTTACATCTTATGTAATAGATTCGTTCTGCTCAGGTTACCAAATCGACACTATTTATATAGACTTTAGCAAGGCATTTGATAAAGTAAATCATGAACTTCTTATATCTAAATTGGAATTAGTTGGCTTTTCTCCGGTTTTCCTGAAATGGATATCGACATATCTCAAGGAAAGATATCAATGTGTTTTGTTTAGAAATCGTAAATCTAAAACTATTTCTGTACCCACAAGGTAGCCATTTGGGTCTACCGACCTCTATTCATTATTCAAACATACTAATGTACGCTGATGATGATAAACTTAAAGAAGTGTAAATACATGTCGTTTCACAGAGGCTTATCCATACAATGTACCTACAGGATTAACAACTGCAGTTGAAAAAGTCGATTTATTTCTTGATCTTGGTGTACTACTGGAAACTAAACTAACTTTCAACCCTCACATCTGCCAGATTATTAATAAAGCTAAAGGATTTCTTGGTTTTATTAAACGTTGGGGAAAGGAGTTTGACGATCCGTATGTTATAAAGCAATTATATACTTCTCTTGTAAGGCCTATTTTGGAATATGGATGTGTGGTCTGGGATCCGCAATATGAAGTTCATACTAAGAAAATTGAATCTGTTCAAAAACAATTTTTGATATTTTGTCTTAGAAGTCTGCCATGGAATACAAATGCAAATCTTCCATCATATGAAAGTCGCCTATCTCTTATCAAGCTCCCTACATTAAAATCTAGAAGACAATGTATGAATGTTTCATTTATTTTAAACTTAATCAACGGTATTACTGTTTCCGACGTACTGCTGGGTAAAATTGAATTTATAATTCCTCAAGCTACAATATTTTCGCACTAATTATGGTAACTCTGATCCATTTCGTCGAATGTGTGCAGAATTCAACAACTTTTACGACTTACGGCTCTTTTCACAATGTGTGATTAAATTTTAATTGACACTTTAACCGGCAGTTAGCTGAAATTGTGTTTCACAATGTATGATTAAACTTTAACTGACAGATGTTAACCGAAAAGTTGCTGTTAAATTTAACCGAAGAAATTTTTGTGGTTAGTATGTTAATTGTCACTTCAACAAGAAAACAAAATGAAGAAATATTACTATCAGCACTTATATTTTTTAATATATATAATTCAAGTAGAGTAAAATCTGAAAAAATTGTACTTGAAAGTCGAAATCATTTCTCTTTATCTAGTGAAGAATTTAGAGAAAGATTTAGATTGTCAAAATCTGCAGTAAAGTATATTGTCGATGCCATAGCCAATGATATAAATGCCGCAACAAGCAGGTAAGTTCCTTCGTTATATTTATATCTGACATGGTTAACACAATTTGAATAATGTTCCTTTAATTAAAAGAAATCATGATTTATCTACTACCCAAATGGTGTTAATGGCCCTAAGATTTTACGCCACAGGCAGTTGTGGTGTCTCAATAGCGATTGCTTGTCGTGTTGGTAAAAAGTTTCTGAGGCAATCGCTAGACTATAAAAAAAAATTATAAAAATTCCGCATTCTGAAGAGCACTTGAGAAAAACAGCCCCACAGTTTCAGTTCAAGTGACGAAGAAGAAATTAGTTCCGATGGATTTTCGAAAACGCGATGTAATCTTATGTAACTATATATGTTGAAATAAAAATGTATAGAAATTCGAAATAAAATGAATGAAAAAATCCTTTATATAACTATTTCTAAGAGAAATGTTTGCAACTTGAAATTTTAACACTGAAATCCACCTTTTTTACAAATGAAAAAACTAAAATTCATTTATTTGAGTCTTCCATTACACTATTTTTCGTAAACACAAAATTCAAATGTTGCCATATTAAATACAGAATGTACTGGTTAAGTAACTAAATGATGGTGAAAAGCAAATGATTAACCATCGGTTAAAAAGTGCCTGTTAAGAGAAGTGTCAATTAGCTAATTTTTCGTTAAAGTTAATATAATCATACATTGTGAAAAGGGCTGTTAATTGATTATTCATCCCATCCTGACACCCTTAAAAGAAATATCATTAATCACTTAAATAATTGGTTTTATATACGTATCTCAATTATACTGTTTTGATTTAAACTTAATACTGTATTAAAATATTTTCAATGGCCTGTAAGAATTTTTTCATATGCTGATTAAACAAAATAAATAAATAAATATATATATATATGTATATATATATATATATATATATATATATATATATATATATATATATAAATTTATATGTATATATATATATATATATATATATATATATAAATAAATTTATATATATATATATATATATATATATATATATAAATTTATATGTATATATATATATATATATATATATATATATATGTATATGCATATATATATATATATATATATATATATATATATAGAAATGTATATATATATATATATATATATATATATATATAGAAATTTATATATATATATATATATATATATATACATATATATAAATTTATCTATATATATATATATATGTATATATATATATATATTTATATATGTATATATATAAATTTATATATATATATATATATATATAAATTTATATATATATATATATATATATATATATATATATAGATAAATTTATATATATATATATATATATATATATATAAATTTCTATATATATATATATATATATATATATATATATATAAATTTCTATATATATATATATATATATATATATATATATATATATATATAAATTTCTATATATATATATATATATATATATATATATATATGCATATACATATATATATATATATATATATATATATACATATAAATTTATATATATATATATATATATATATATAAATTTATTTATATATATATATATATATATATATATATATATAAATTTATATATATATATATATATATATATATATATATACATATAAATTTATATATATATATATATATATATATATATATACATATATATATATATATATATATATATATATATATTTATTTATTTATTTATTTTGTTTAATCAGCATATGAAAAAAATTCTTACAGGCCATTGAAAATATTTTAATACAGTATTAAGTTTAAATCAAAACAGTATAATTGAGATACGTATATAAAACCAATTATTCAAGTGATTAATGATATTTCTTTTAAGGGTGTCAGGATGGGATGAATAATCAATTAACAGCCCTTTTCACAATGTATGATTATATTAACTTTAACGAAAAATTAGCTAATTGACACTTCTCTTAACAGGCACTTTTTAACCGATGGTTAATCATTTGCTTTTCACCATCATTTAGTTACTTAACCAGTACATTCTGTATTTAATATGGCAACATTTGAATTTTGTGTTTACGAAAAATAGTGTAATGGAAGACTCAAATAAATGAATTTTAGTTTTTTCATTTGTAAAAAAGGTGGATTTCAGTGTTAAAATTTCAAGTTGCAAACATTTCTCTTAGAAATAGTTATATAAAGGACTTTTTTCATTCATTTTATTTCGAATTTCTATACATTTTTATTTCAACATATATAGTTACATAAGATTACATCGCGTTTTCGAAAATCCATCGGAACTAATTTCTTCTTCGTCACTTGAACTGAAACTGTGGGGCTGTTTTTCTCAAGTGCTCTTCAGAATGCGGAATTTTTATAATTTTTTATAGTCTAGCGATTGCCTCAGAAACTTTTTACCAACACGACAAGCAATCGCTATTGAGACACCACAACTGCCTGTGGCGTAAAATCTTAGGGCCATTAACACCATTTGGGTAGTAGATAAATCATGATTTCTTTTAATTAAAGGAACATTATTCAAATTGTGTTAACCATGTCAGATATAAATATAACGAAGGAACTTACCTGCTTGTTGCGGCATTTATATCATTGGCTATGGCATCGACAATATACTTTACTGCAGATTTTGACAATCTAAATCTTTCTCTAAATTCTTCACTAGATAAAGAGAAATGATTTCGACTTTCAAGTACAATTTTTTCAGATTTTACTCTACTTGAATTATATATATTAAAAAATATAAGTGCTGATAGTAATATTTCTTCATTTTGTTTTCTTGTTGAAGTGACAATTAACATACTAACCACAAAAATTTCTTCGGTTAAATTTAACAGCAACTTTTCGGTTAACATCTGTCAGTTAAAGTTTAATCATACATTGTGAAACACAATTTCAGCTAACTGCCGGTTAAAGTGTCAATTAAAATTTAATCACACATTGTGAAAAGAGCCGTAAGTCGTAAAAGTTGTTGAATTCTGCACACATTCGACGAAATGGATCAGAGTTACCATAATTAGTGCGAAAATATTGTAGCTTGAGGAATTATAAATTCAATTTTACCCAGCAGTACGTCGGAAACAGTAATACCGTTGATTAAGTTTAAAATAAATGAAACATTCATACATTGTCTTCTAGATTTTAATGTAGGTCGCTTGATAAGAGATAGGCGACTTTCATATGATGGAAGATTTGCATTTGTATTCCATGGCAGACTTCTAAGACAAAATATCAAAAATTGTTTTTGAACAGATTCAATTTTCTTAGTATGAACTTCATATTGCGGATCCCAGACCACACATCCATATTCCAAAATAGGCCTTACAAGAGAAGTATATAATTGCTTTATAACATACGGATCGTCAAACTCCTTTCCCCAACGTTTAATAAAACCAAGAAATCCTTTAGCTTTATTAATAATCTGGCAGATGTGAGGGTTGAAAGTTAGTTTAGTTTCCAGTAGTATACCAAAATCAAGAAATAAATCGACTTTTTCAACTGCAGTTGTTAATCCTGTAGGTACATTGTATGGATAAGCCTCTGTGAAACGACATAAATACATGTTCTTTAAAAGACTTCTTTAAGTTTATCATCATCAGCGTACATTAGTATGTTTGAATAATGAATAGAGGTCGGTAGACCCAAATGGCTACCTTGTGGGTTCAGAAATAGTTTTAGATTTACGATTTCTAAACAAAACACATTGATATCTTTCCTTGAGATATGTCGATATCCATTTCAGGAAAACCGGAGAAAAGCCAACTAATTCCAATTTAGATATAAGAAGTTCATGATTTACTTTATCAAATGCCTTGCTAAAGTCTATATAAATAGTGTCGATTTGGTAACCTAAGCAGAACGAATCTATTACATAAGATGTACATTCCAAAAGATTAGTAGCAGTAGAGCGTCCTTTTCTAAATCCATGTTGGAGCGGTGACAAATAAGAAGATAAATGATGTGATAGATGGTCTGTTATAATTTTCTCGAAAAGTTTCGGGATAACACTTAATTTAGCAATACATCTGTAGTTTGAGATGTTTGATCTATTTCCGGACTTAAACAACGGCATAATAAATGATGCTTTCCAATATGTAGGAAAATAGCCAGCCGATAGCGATATAATAAATAAGTATGTTAAAGGCATAACTAATGGATATAAACACCGTTACAGGATACAGCTAGGAACACCATCTGGACCATATGTTTCGGAACTTTTTAATTTTCTAATAGCGCTTATAATTGTTGTTGCATGTACTTTAAGAGAACTAACGTGTGTAGCTTCGGGAATTAAATATGGATACTCAGAAAAGTGGTTGTAATGTTTCCGAGAAAATGATGTGGCGAAAAAATCAGCAAACATGTCACAAATCTCTGAATCATCTGAAGATTCGTTATCACAAAATGTCATCATCGAAGGAAACCCTGAAACTTTTCGTTTTGAGTTAACGAACTGGTAGAACGATTTGGGGTTGTACTTGAAACATGATTTAACCTTAGAAATATACATAATTATTATAATAACACTGTGTATTAGCTGAATTGTAATGTGCCCTTGATGTTCAATATTTTGCGTAATCAGAAACTAAACCGGTTTTTTTGAAGACTCAATAATGTTTATTCTTTAAGTTTTTGAGTCTAGCAAGATGCGTTGTGCTCCACTAGGGTCCATTAGTGATTTTTCTTTTCCTTAATGGAATAGATTTCTGAAAGCAGTCAAATAATACTGCGTAAAATTTTGATAACTTTTTATCTATTTCTTGTAAATTTAAAGAATTGTCTGTACGATACTCAGACCGGTTTACCATATATAGAAGGTTATTTAGTTTGTTAAAATCTGCTTTCATAAAATAAAATGATCTGTGATTATATAACTGGCAAGTTGATTGTAATGGAGTTTGCAAGGAGAAATTAATTTCCAATGTAGGGTGATAAGGATCTTCAGATATCAACACTGGAATCACATGTTTAACGAAAAATCTTCAGGATGAACAACGAATACCAAATCAAGTAGTCTTTCTGACGTGTTCCGTATGCCATTTATTTGAAAAACCCCAGGATCAGCAAGACAGTCGACTAGAAAAAGTTTGATTCATGGCCAGTTGCTGGAATAAAAAAGTTTTAGTCTGGTTCTTTGCAACAACTGATGTTTGGTGCAGGTTTTGATTGTTTCACGACGAGCTCTATACATTTTAAATGGGTTTCATAAATCTGACTACCTGAAGAAGGAGGAATGTACAAACATGTTATTAACATTGTGGTAAACTTCAACTTAATACATATAGCTACGAATTCGATATCACTTGCAATATTTAAAACAATCTCTTCAGATGGTAAGCAAGTAGAAACTGCAATTAAAACTCCACCACCATCTTTTTCAACTCTATCACATCTATAAATATGAAATTTGTTGCACATTATTTCAGAGTCATGGATCTTTTTTCCAGGTTTATTGCGAAGCCAAGTCTCCGTAAATGCAATAATATTGTATTCGATACTTTGAAGGTATAACATTTTTAGTTTGGTATTCACACCACGAACGTTTTGGTAAGCGATAGAAATAGATGACAACTTAAGATAACTTCTTGTAGAAGAATTTGTTTCTAGTTTTCTGAACTAGAGGCTGTAGCCTTGGAAAGAGTTACATTCTTTTGGTCTCTAAAAATAAACTCTCAATTGTATATTCGGGCAAAAAGCTTGGGTTTACTATTTTATCCAAAAGGCGTTGAGGAACAATTATTTTAAAAGACAATCTATTGCGTGTATTTAATTTAAAAATTTTCAAACCATTGGATAATTCAGTACCAAGTTTTGTCTTAATATAGCATTCAACATCACTTGCGGATGTATCAGTTGTAAAGCGTGTAGCAAATATAGTCTTCTTTGGAGGAATAGTTTTCAGAATTTGGATTGAAAGACATGAAAACTTTGTATTAACTGGATTTTCGATTGATAAGACGCTAGGTGTGGGAGACGGAGGGGGAGTAAAAAATATGCGTTCGGAAGAATTTCCAATCGTATCTTGACCTGGTGGGTAATTATTTTCAGCTGGAACGCTCAACGAACGATTATCCACATTATTTGATTTAGAAAGCGCAAGTGCAGAAGTAGATGGATTTAAGTTTAAAGGGGGAGGTGCTGACACAGAATTGTTACTAACAGGATTACAAGAATCAGCAGTAGATGGCAACTCCGAAGGATATACCAATGAATTTTCATTCGGTTTATCCTTGATACGGTTCCTTGGTGACTTGCGTCGCTTTAGAGATGTCTGAGGCGATTTCAAATTTTCTAAAGATAATTTAAAATCATCAAATAGGGATCCATACGCGGAAGTACGGGTTGAAATCTTTGCACATTCATCTTGTATTTCCAAGAAATGGCTTTAGTACTTTGGAAAAATCTATAAAAATTTGCTCCAATTTTTTACAGCCATTACAACACCAATACAGCCCATCGTACTTCTTAAAGAAATCCTCAACACTCACCGACATGCCACAGCATTTATAGTGACATAGCCCATGGCATAACCAACAACAAACATATCATGCTTTCATAATTAAGTTCAAGTTTGCAGTTTTTATTTAAGCAAGACATTTTGAATGAGTTTTGTTAGTTGAATTTAAGGATTAACTGAAAAGTTTACTGCGGTAACACTGTTATTATATTAGTGAATCGGCATCAGATATTTTTTCAATAGTAGCCATCTCCTCTACGCAGTCTTCAAACGAAACGTTGAAATAGCTTCTTCAGTAGCTGTTACGTCTTCTATATCAGCTTTTTTATCTGCTGTGTTTGTGGTTGTATCTGAAGCCACTGAGTTGGGCGCCAATGTAGAAATCTTATTGCGAAGATTATAAATCCTATTCATTTAGAATAGCACAAACCCGATAAATAAAAACGCAAACAGTTTTTTTTTTAACTAAGCTAAAAATATATAAATTTTCGCTTCCAGGGGTGGGATATTGATATATTTTTTTTTACATATATAAAAAAAAAGCAACTAACGCCGTGGTTTTACTAATCAAAAATATTTTTTAATTCAGGAGAAGAGAAAGTTAATATCAAATATTTGAAAAAAAAAACTAAATTTCGATTCCAGGGTTGGATAACTGAAATATATTGTGATACATGAGAGTGACCAAAACGGATACAAATTTAAAGTTTTTCTTGGATAATTTTATTTTATGCTTCATTAGAAGTTTCCTTGGTAAAAAGAAAAAAAGATTCATTTTCGCTTTCAGGGAACGGATATTGCAATTTTTTTATGCATAAAAGTAACCAAAGAGACAACTAACGTCGTCTATTTACTAATAAAAACCATTTATTTAATTAGAAAACTTGTGACGATACCTGAACGTGACCAAAATGGTTACAAATTTTAAGTTTTTCTATAAATTTATTTCATGCCTAATTAAAAGATAAGTAAGTAAAAAAACAAACAAAAAATATATGTTCGCTTCCAGGGATGGGAAATTAAATTTTTTATACATAAAAGTAACAAAAATTTTTACTAATTAAAACTATTTTTTGATTTAGGAAAAACAAATTTGGTTTTAAAATAAAAAAAAAAAAATTAAATTTCTATTCCATTATTGGATAACTGCAATATATTGTGATATATGAAAGTGAATAAGATGATTGCAAATTTTATTTTTTTTTTAATAAAACTATTTTACGCGTCATAAGGAGTTTCATATGTAAACGAGACAAAGCAATAAAAATTTCGTTTCAGGGGTGAGAAATTGATTGTTTTATACATAAAACTAACCAAAAAAGCAACTAATTAAAAAACAATTTTTTTAATTCAGGAAAAAGAATATATTGGATATTTGCAATGTTTTATATCACATGAAAGTTACCAAAATAGCCACAAATTACGTTACGCACAAACAAAATAGTTACAAGTTACGCACAAAATTGGTACTTAAATATATATGTTATGCTATACGTACGTTGGTGAAGGGTATATAAGATTCGGCACAGCCGAATATACCACTTTTACTTGATATATGAGAACCATTGAAATCGATGCGTACATTATTAAGCTTTTGATAAAAATTATTTAGGATTTTTCAACTTTTAAAATATTTGTTGCCCCTCTAACTTTTTTTTGGAATGGTTTTGATATATGACAACCATTGCAATCGTCGCGTAATTTAGTAAGCTTTCGATAAGAATTATTTGGAGTTTTTCAACTTTTAAAATTCTTGTTGTCCCTATAACGCGTAATTTAGTAAACTTTCGGTTGCTGGTAGCTTTATTAGGCGCTATTTATAGTTTTTAATTTATAAACCAATAGTTTTTTAGCTTTTCAAAATCTTGTTGCCCCTCTAACCTTTTTTATACCTTCACAAAAAGTGAAAGAGTATATCTAGGTTTTTCATTCCGTGTGTAGTTTCTTCGATATCAATATTCGACCAAATAATGTATATATATTCTGGATCCTTATGAATAGATGACGATTGAGCGATGTCCGTCTGTCTGTACGTGAAATCGGTTTTCCCAAGCCCCCAGAAGAGCTAGAGACTTCGTTCCTAGACTGATCGATTGGAAATGAGCTAACATAGAGTGGTATCAGAAAACTCGGAAGGACGGTTCCAGAGCTGGGAAGCTTACACCTATTTCTCGACGCAAAATTAACACCAAAAACAACTTTTTTTTATGTGTAAATTTAACATATTTTAAGACTTAAAAAAAATCCAGGAATGGGAAATTGAATTTTTTTTCCATATTCGGTATTTTGTGGTACATATAACAACTAAAATGTTTAAAAATTTTAAATTTTTCTTATACATCATGAAGATTTGCATTGATGAAAAGAAAATTTTAAAAATTAAAAACTCTCATCCAGGGTTAGGAAATTAAAATTTTTTTTTGACATTAATACGACCAAAACTTAACTCGTCGTTTTTTCTCGGTTAAAATTATTTTTTACCCTGGAAAAACAAAATTGGTATAAAATATTTTAAAAAATTAAAATTTCGATTCAAGGGTTGGATACTGCAATATTTTGTAGTACGTGAGAGTGACGAAAATGGTTAATAATTTCTAGTTTTCTTAAATAAAACCGCTTTATACATCATGAAGACTTCCATTGGTAAAAATAATTTTAAAAAAATTTAATTTGTGCTTTCAGGGGTGGGAACTTGATTTTTTTCACATACAGAATTTTGTGGTACATATAATAACTAAAATGTTTAAGAATTTAAAATTTTTCTTAATTAAAACCGTTTTATACATTATGCAGATTTGCATAGATGAAAAAAAATTAAATTAAAAAATTTTCATCCAGGGTTAGGAAATTT
This sequence comes from Linnaemya vulpina, assembly GCA_963675445.1. Taxonomy (NCBI): domain Eukaryota; kingdom Metazoa; phylum Arthropoda; class Insecta; order Diptera; family Tachinidae; genus Linnaemya; species Linnaemya vulpina. The sequence goes on from OY776276.1 coordinate 43,173,019, forward strand.
ATATATTTTTATACATTGCCATAACCAAAAATCAACTTCGTTTATTCCGGGTTAAAATTATTTTTTATTATGGCAAAACAAAATTGGTATCATAAATTAAAAAAAAAATCTCGGTTCCAGGGTTGGATAACTGGTATATTTTGTAGTAAATGAAAGTGATAAAAGTGGTTACAAATTTGTATTTTTTCTTAAATAAAACAATTTTATGCCTCATTAAGAGTTGTCTTGGTAAAACAACAAACAAAAAATTAATTTTCCCTTCCACGGATCGGAAATTGAAATTTGTTAATGCATAAAAGTAACAAACAAAAAAAACAACTAACGTCGTTTATTTCCTAACAAAAACCATTTTTGAATTTAGAAAACAAAAATTTGGTTTAAAAACTTCAAAAATTTTAAATTTTGATTGCAGGGTTGGATAACTGCAATATTTTGTGAACGCGAACGAAATCGTTACAAATTTTGAGTTTTTTTAAATACGTTGATTTAAAAAAAAGTTCGCTTCCAGAGATGGGAAACTGAAATTTTTTGTACATAAAAGTACCATAACTATTTTTAATTCAGGAAAAGCAAAATATATTAAAAAAATCTAAATTTCGTTTTCAGGGGTGGAAAATTAATTTTATTTCATTCATAAAAGTAACCAAAAAGGCAACTGACGTTATATTATTTTTCTGGCAAAAACTATTTTATAACTTAGAAAGAACAAAATTGGTACTTAAATATATATAATGCGAGACGTACGTTGGTGAAGAGTATATAAGATTCGGCACAACCGAATATAGCACTTTTACTTGTTTGGAATAGCTTTGATATATGACAGTAAGCTTTCGATTGCAAGCGGTGGCATTAGGTGCATATTCATAGTTTTTAATCTATAAATTAGTTCAAATAAAAATAATAAAAATAATTTTAATACATTGTGAAAAGGGCTGTTAATTGATTATTCATCCCATCCTGACACCCTTAAAAGAAATATCATTAATCACTTGAATAATTGGTTTTATATACGTATCTCAATTATACTGTTTTGATTTAAACTTAATACTGTATTAAAATATTTTCAATGGCCTGTAAGAATTATTTCATATGCTGATTAAACAAAATAAATAAATAAATATATATATATATATATATATATATATATATATATATATGTATATATATATATATATATATATATATATATATATATAAATTTATATGTATATATATATATATATATATATATATATATATATGTATATGCATATATATATATATATATATATATATATATATATATAGAAATTTATATATATATATATATATATATATATATATATATATATATAAATTTATCTATATATATATATATATATATATATATATAAATTTATCTATATATATATATATATATATATATATATATTTATATATGTATATATATAAATTTATATATATATATATATATATATATATATAAATATAAAGAAGAAACAAATTTTGATTATATGGTTTCTGGGTCCTACACAATTACTGCACATTCGTGTTCATTACAAAAGCAGTTGCCCTTATTACACTATGTGACAAATGAAGATCTTTTAAAAAGTGCAAGCTCGTGACTATAAGTGTTCAATTCTACTATCAAATTGTAGTAAAACCCTATACTCAGTTTGGCCAATTTGATGACCGTTTTTTTTGGGCCTCCAAAATTTTCCAATATTAGCATGATGCCAATATTAGCATGAGAGCTAATCAGCACTTAAAAATATGTTCGACAAAAATGTAGCGAAAGGTATGTTGAATATTTTTTGTTAAAATTTTATGTATGTATATATATTTATATATATATATATATATATATATATATATTTATATACATACATACATATATATATATATATATACAGATATATATATACATACATATATATATATATATATATATATATATATAGTTATATACATACATACATATATATATATATATATATATATATATATATTTATTTATATACATACATATATATATATATATATATACATATATATATATATATATATATATATATATATATATTTATGTATATATATATATATATATATATATATATATATATATTATATTATATTATATTGCATGGTATATATATATATATATATATATATATATATATATATGTATATATATATTATACTATATTGCAAGGTATATATATATATATATATATATATATATATATTATATTATATTGCAAGGTATATATATATATATATATATATATATATATATATATATTATATTATATTGCAAGGTATATATATATATATATATATATATATATTATATTATATTGCAAGGTATATATATATATATATATATATATATATATATAATATTATATTATTTATTTTTTTATTTATTTATTTAATAAGTCAATAGATTTTACATCCTTACTGACTAGATAACAAATTAGTTCAAGAATTTAAATATAAAATAAAATTTCTTTTCAATATGGTAGTAATCTCAGATAAGTTCATGATATGGTAACATTTGTTAAAGTTGACACATGCACGAAAAGAATCATTATTAGCATAAACAGAGCGGTAATATTTTAATGCAAAGATTTCAAAATTGCGAGTAGGTCTTACAGGAACGTTGAAGTATAGTTGATTAAGTAAGAACTCCGAATCAACATCGCCTCGAACCAGTCCCATAACAAATAAAGCACTCAACGTCGATCGTCGACTTTTTAGTGTAGGCAATTTTATTGGAGCAAGTCTACTTTGATACGGCGGTAAGACATACGAATCAAATCAAAATTCAAAACTATTTATAAAAAGATTGTTTAATTTAGTGTTGAGACCTCTTACATTTTGGTATATAATATTAATGCGCTTATTTATAGATAGTTTAATTAGTTTTTTGATGACGATGATTTCGGTAAGTGAACAATATCAGTCGTTGGTGTAGTTCTGTATTCATACTCACGAATAAAAGCATTAGGCGGCCAAAAATCTAAATGCACAATTGTATCAAAGTAGTTTTGAGGTATGATTATTTTGAAAGATGCTTTGTTTCTTGGCTCAGAATAATTAAATTTAAAGACAGTCATTTCAATATTAAGGCCAATCTTATTTGTTATATAATGTTTAATATCATCAGTAGTAGTAGAGGATGCAAATCGAGCAGCAAATATAGTTTTTTTTGGTGAAATAACTTTAAGAGTTGGATTGTTAGAAGAATTAAAAACAGGAACGGATGGATTTGAATTAATTGAGGTACTTGACGGTTTAAAAACAGGAACTGGCGGATTAAAATTAATCGGAACAGATGAGGAAGTTGAATTAGTATTTATACAGGAAGGAGAAACAGGTGCTCTGTTGTTAGGTAAATCAGGAAAATTTGGCGAGGGTTCAAAAGTAGTGACGGGATTTTTTTCTGCTATTAATGGCTGCAATGATAACGCATTTTCAGCCTTTTCATCAACAATAGTATTGATGTCAGTTGTAGTTTTCTTCCTTTTAGGAGAGCACGGACCTTTTTCAAGTAATTTTTTGTATTGATTAAATTTCAAAGAAAGGTTGTTAAGATCATTTTGAATTTCGTTAAACTTTATATGCGTGTTTTTGAAGAATGAATAGAATTCAATATCAAGCGCAATACATTTTTTACAGCACCAGCGCAGGCCTTTATCTTCACGCAGATTGTCGGCAGTTCGAGCAGCCAAATCAACACATTTAGCGTGATAAACAGTATCACAAAGCCAGCAAGATACCATTGGCTCATCAGTTTTGTTGCGGCATTTAGGTTTTGAGCAGGACATATTTAACAAATATTTTATTTGTGACCTTCCTTTTTTTTTTATTGTTATTTATTACTTGTTGTTAGTTGATTTTTGAAATCACTCGAATAAAGAGGATCAGGTGTAGAATGTAAAAACAGGTTTAAAGCAGAGCAGGAACAAATATTGCTAATTATTATTTTTATTTTCACTTATTGTATCACAACAGCAGCGATTGTTGTTGTTGGTATTAATGAAAATTGAAATATGCAAAAATTTTAAATGATATTGTTGTTATTGATTGTTTGTTTTGTTGTAAGCACCAAATATGCGAAAGAATGTAACAACAATAAGAATATAGCTTTTTTAAGTTTTTTATTTTATTGTATGTTTTTTTTATTTATTAAAACAGTTTTTGCCAGAAAATTAAAAAATTTAAGCAGAGTTCAACAAAAGTACGTCCGACACGGTCGACAGTCAAAACAGTATGACTGTACCTTGTATTGCAAGGTATATATATATATATATATATATATATATATATATATATATATATATATTATATAATATTGCAAGGTATATATATATATATATATATATATATATACGTTCTATCATTCGGGGCTGGTGGCATTAGTTTTAGGCCCGGAATTGACCGGGCGAATTCTGACGAAATATTTTTGCGCCGCCGGGTTCACCTTAAGTTCAATATGCCATTCTTATTTGCGAGATCTCCAGCGCGTATCATATATCTAATGTACATATATCTAATGTATTTTACAATGTATACTAGTTTTTTTTTCTAAATACATGATATACATATATACATATCTATTTGAATAACTTTGTTATTGCAAGGTGGCCGGCAATGTTTAAGCCAAAACGTTTGACTTCTATAATTTATTCTTTAATTTGGTCTTACTCGTTTGGTTTTACTCGAAGTCTAAGATGGATTGCCCGAGTGTTCTTGATAGAACCTTCATTTTCTGTATATTTATGCACTGATGATGAAAGTGTTGCGACTTTCGAAAGCAGCTGTTCTGCTCTGCTGTGTAAGTTGAATGAAAACTGATTTTGACTTTCCTTTGTGCTTAGGAATATTTATCATCATGTCTTTCTGAGATTTTAACTAAGTTACAACAATTAGCCTATATAAATATTAACGAAGTAGTTTTATTTATGAAAAAATTAATATATGTAACAATTTTGGTCACTTTCCTGTACTATAATATATTGCAGTTATTCATTTTGGTCACTCTCATGTATCACAATATATTGCAGTTATCCAACCCTTAAATCGAAATTTAGTTTTTCTTTTCAAATATTTGATATTAATTTTCTCTTCTTCTGAATTAAAAAATATTTTTGATTAGTAAAAACACGGCAAAAAAGCAACTAATTTTTGGTTTATATATGTATAAAAACATATTTCAATATCCCACCCCTGGAAGCGAAAATTTATATATTTTTTTTTATTTTTTTACCAATGCAAGTCTCCATGATTTATAAATCAGTTTTTTTTAAGAAAAACTTAAAATTTTGAAACATATTAGTTTTTACATGTACCACAAAATACGGGAAAAAGATATATATAAAAATACATATATTTTTGTTTATTTTAATAATTCCACTCTAATGAGACATGAAGTAGTTTTATTTATGAAAAAATTAATATTTGTAACCATTTTGGTCACTTTCCTGTACTATAATATATTGCAGTTATCCAACCCTGGAATCGAACTTTTGATTTTAAAAAATTTTTGATACCAATTTTGTTTTGCCAAAATAAAATAATTTTAATCAGTAAAAAAACCACGTTTGTTGCTTTTGGTTATGTTAATGTATAAAACAAAATTTAAATATCTCAACACTGGAGGAGAATTTTTAATTTTTAAAGTTGTTTTTCATCATTTTAAATCTTCATGATGTATAGAACGGTTTTATTTAAGACAAACTGAAAATTTTTAAACATTTTAGTTTTACATGTACCACAAACCGTATTTCCGATTTTTCTGAATTTCAATGCTTCTCTATTTAAGTTCATTTCTAATCCACCAGTCCAAGAATGAAGTCTCTAGCTCTTCTGGGGGCTTGTTAAACCCGATTTCACCTACAGACAGACGGACGGACACACATTGCTCAATCGTATTCGCTATTCATAAGGATCGAGAATATATATACTTATTAATATCCAAGAAATTACACTCGGATTGAAAAACCTAAATACAGCCTTTCACTTTTTAGTGAAGGGTATAAAAACATTATGGATACTATGAATATGCGCCCAATGCCGCTGCCTGCAATCGAAAGCTTACTAAATTACGCGTCGATTGCAATTGTTGCCATACATCAAAGCTATTCCAAAATTAGTAAAAGTGCTATATTCGGCTGTGCCGAATCTTATATATATTTCATCAACGTACGTCTGGCATAACATCTATTTTTAAGTACCGATTTTGGTCTTCTAAGTTGTAAAATAGTTGTAGTTAGTAAAAAATATAATGTCAGTTGCCTTTTGTTTTATTTTTTATGAATAAAATAAAACAAAATGTAGATTTTTTTACCAATGCAAATCTTTATAATGTCTTTTGATTGTGGTTTTCTTTAAGAAAATTAAAAATTTTTAACCATTTTGGTCACTTCCATGTGAGACAAAACATTGCAGTTATCCAACACTGGAAACGAAATTTTGATTTGTATACCATGTTTTGCTTAAATTTAAAAATAGTTTCAGTTAGCAAAAAAAAAAACAACGTCAATTTCGTTTTTGTTAAGTTAATGTATAAAAAAATTTATATTTCCCAACACTGGAAGAAAAATTTAAATATTTTTTTACTTATGTAAATCTTTATGATGTATAAAGCAGTTTTATCTTAAAAAAACTTAAAAATTTATACATATTAGTTGTTACGTGTACTACAGAATACCTAAAATGCCAAAAAAACATTAAATTTCTCACACCTGGAAGCGAAAATTAGTTTCTGTTTTGTTTGTTTTACCAATGCAACTCTAATGAGGCATAAAAGAGTTTTATTTAAGAATAACTTAATATATATAAAAACTTTGGACACCTTCATGTACAATAAAAAATTGCAGTTATCGAACCCTGAAATCGAAATTTGTATTTTTTTTATTTGTAATAACAGTTTTGTTTCTCTAAATTAAAAAATAGTTTTAACTAGTAAAAAAAGACGTTAGTCCGTCTCTTTGGTTACATTTAGGTGTAAAAAAATTTCAACTTCCCATCCCTGAAAGCGAATATTAAATTTTTTGTTGTTTTTTTATCAATGCACTTAAAAGCTAAACATTTTAAACGTTATAGTTATTACAAGTACCACAAAATACCGCAGGTGCCAAAGAAAAATTTAATTTCCCATTCCTGGAAAATTTTTTAAATTTTTTATCTTTAAATAGACAATAGCATGATATATGTTTAATTTACAACAACAACAAAATAAGTTCATAGCTCAATCGTATTCGCTATTCATAAGGATCCAGAATATATATACCTTAAGGAGTCCCATATTAATATCGAAGAAATTACACAGGGAATGAAAAACCTAAATACATCCTTTCACTTTTTAGTGAAGGGTATAAAAATGTCATGGACGCAACAAGATTTTGAAAAACGCCGAAATATCTTTAATTTTACCTATTGGTTTATAAATTAAAAACTATGAATATGTGCCCAATGCCGCTGCCTGCAATCGAGAGCTTACTAAATTCCGCGCCTATTAAAATGGTTGTCATATATCAAAGCTATTCCCAAAAGACTACAATGGTTGTCATATATCAAAGCTATTCCAAAAAAAAATTATAGGGGCAACAAAATTTTGAAAACTTGAACGGAGCCAAATAATTCTTATTTTAGTTATTGGCTTCTAACTTAAGAACTATGCGCCCAATACCGCTGTCTGCAATCGAAAGCTTACGTGCAATCGAAAGTACGTGTCGATTACAATACTTGTCATATATCAAAGCTATTCCAAAAAAATTTATAGGTACAACAAAATTTTGGAAAGTTGAACGGGGCCAAATAATTTTTATTTTAATTTTTCGCCCAATGCCGCTGTTTGCAATCGAAAGCATACTAAATTAAGCTTCGATTGCAATAGTTTTCACATATCAAAGCTATAGCAAAAAGATTTAGAAGAACTCCAAAATTATTTTTATTTGAACTAATTTATAGATTAAAAACTATGAATATGCACCTAATGCCACCGCTTGCAATCGAAAGCTTACTGTCATATATCAAAGCTATTCCAAACAAGTAAAAGTGCTATATTCGGTTGTGCCGAATCTTATATACTCTTCACCAACGTACGTCTCGCATTATATATATTTAAGTACCAATTTTGTTCTTTCTAAGTTATAAAATAGTTTTTGCCAGAAAAATAATATAACGTCAGTTGCCTTTTTGGTTACTTTTATGAATGAAATAAAATTAATTTTCCACCCCTGAAAACGAAATTTAGATTTTTTTAATATATTTTGCTTTTCCTGAATTAAAAATAGTTATGGTACTTTTATGTACAAACAATTTCAGTTTCCCATCTCTGGAAGCGAACTTTTTTTTAAATCAACGTATTTAAAAAAACTCAAAATTTGTAACGATTTCGTTCGCGTTCACAAAATATTGCAGTTATCCAACCCTGCAATCAAAATTTAAAATTTTTGAAGTTTTTAAACCAAATTTTTGTTTTCTAAATTCAAAAATGGTTTTTGTTAGGAAATAAACGACGTTAGTTGTTTTTTTTGTTTGTTACTTTTATGCATTAACAAATTTCAATTTCCGATCCGTGGAAGGGAAAATTAATTTTTTGTTTGTTGTTTTACCAAGACAACTCTTAATGAGGCATAAAATTGTTTTATTTAAGAAAAAATACAAATTTGTAACCACTTTTATCACTTTCATTTACTACAAAATATACCAGTTATCCAACCCTGGAACCGAGATTTTTTTTTTAATTTATGATACCAATTTTGTTTTGCCATAATAAAAAATAATTTTAACCCGGAATAAACGAAGTTGATTTTTGGTTATGGCAATGTATAAAAATATATAAATTTCCTAACCCTGGATGAAAATTTTTTAATTTAATTTTTTTTCATCTATGCAAATCTGCATAATGTATAAAACGGTTTTAATTAAGAAAAATTTTAAATTCTTAAACATTTTAGTTATTATATGTACCACAAAATTCTGTATGTGAAAAAAATCAAGTTCCCACCCCTGAAAGCACAAATTAAATTTTTTTAAAATTATTTTTACCAATGGAAGTCTTCATGATGTATAAAGCGGTTTTATTTAAGAAAACTAGAAATTATTAACCATTTTCGTCACTCTCACGTACTACAAAATATTGCAGTATCCAACCCTTGAATCGAAATTTTAATTTTTTAAAATATTTTATACCAATTTTGTTTTTCCAGGGTAAAAAATAATTTTAACCGAGAAAAAACGACGAGTTAAGTTTTGGTCGTATTAATGTCAAAAAAAATTTTAATTTCCTAACCCTGGATGAGAGTTTTTAATTTTTAAAATTTTCTTTTCATCAATGCAAATCTTCATGATGTATAAGAAAAATTTAAAATTTTTAAACATTTTAGTTGTTATATGTACCACAAAATACCGAATATGGAAAAAAAATTCAATTTCCCATTCCTGGATTTTTTTTAAGTCTTAAAATATGTTAAATTTACACATAAAAAAAATTGGTTTTTGGTGTTAATTTTGCGTCGAGAAATAGGTGTAAGCTTCCCAGCTCTGGAACCGTCCTTCCGAGTTTTCTGATACCACTCTATGTTAGCTCATTTCCAATCGATCAGTCTAGGAACGAAGTCTCTAGCTCTTCTGGGGGCTTGGAAAAACCGATTTCACGTACAGACAGACGGACATCGCTCAATCGTCATCTATTCATAAGGATCCAGAATATATATACATTATTTGGTCGAATATTGATATCGAAGAAACTACACACGGAATGAAAAACCTAGATATACTCTTTCACTTTTTGTGAAGGTATAAAAAAGGTTAGAGGGGCAACAAGATTTTGAAAAGCTAAAAAACTATTGGTTTATAAATTAAAAACTATAAATAGCGCCTAATAAAGCTACCAGCAACCGAAAGTTTACTAAATTACGCGTTATAGGGACAACAAGAATTTTAAAAGTTGAAAAACTCCAAATAATTCTTATCGAAAGCTTACTAAATTACGCGACGATTGCAATGGTTGTCATATATCAAAACCATTCCAAAAAAAAGTTAGAGGGGCAACAAATATTTTAAAAGTTGAAAAATCCTAAATAATTTTTATCAAAAGCTTAATAATGTACGCATCGATTTCAATGGTTCTCATATATCAAGTAAAAGTGGTATATTCGGCTGTGCCGAATCTTATATACCCTTCACCAACGTACGTATAGCATAACATATATATTTAAGTACCAATTTTGTGCGTAACTTGTAACTATTTTGTTTGTGCGTAACGTAATTTGTGGCTATTTTGGTAACTTTCATGTGATATAAAACATTGCAAATATCCAATATATTCTTTTTCCTGAATTAAAAAAATTGTTTTTTAATTAGTTGCTTTTTTGGTTAGTTTTATGTATAAAACAATCAATTTCTCACCCCTGAAACGAAATTTTTATTGCTTTGTCTCGTTTACATATGAAACTCCTTATGACGCGTGAAATAGTTTTATTAAAAAAAAATAAAATTTGCAATCATCTTATTCACTTTCATATATCACAATATATTGCAGTTATCCAATATTGGAATAGAAATTTAATTTTTATTTTTTTATTTTAAAACCAAATTTGTTTTTCCTAAATCAAAAAATAGTTTTAATTAGTAAAAATTTTTGTTACTTTTATGTATAAAAAATTTAATTTCCCATCCCTGGAAGCGAACATATATTTTTTGTTTGTTTTTTTACTTACTTATCTTTTAATTAGGCATGAAATAAATTTATAGAAAAACTTAAAATTTGTAACCATTTTGGTCACGTTCAGGTATCGTCACAAGTTTTCTAATTAAAAAAATGGTTTTTATTAGTAAATAGACGACGTTAGTTGTCTCTTTGGTTACTTTTATGCATAAAAAAATTGCAATATCCGTTCCCTGAAAGCGAAAATGAATCTTTTTTTCTTTTTACCAAGGAAACTTCTAATGAAGCATAAAATAAAATTATCCAAGAAAAACTTTAAATTTGTATCCGTTTTGGTCACTCTCATGTATCACAATATATTTCAGTTATCCAACCCTGGAATCGAAATTTAGTTTTTTTTTCAAATATTTGATATTAACTTTCTCTTCTCCTGAATTAAAAAATATTTTTGATTAGTAAAAACACGGCGTTAGTTGCTTTTTTTTATATATGTAAAAAAAAATATATCAATATCCCACCCCTGGAAGCGAAAATTTATATATTTTTGTTATTTTTTACCAATGCAAGTCTCCATGATGTATAAAGCAGTTTGAAACAGTTTAATATTATTAATTTCATTTACTTTTTTTATTTTATGTATAAGCTATTCCTTTTCTTGTATGTACTAAATTGGAATAATTTATTTTATTATTATTAATCAGTTTCACACATATTATTTGAATTTAACGGATTTATATTTCAAGTTAACGGATTTTATTAAATGCAACCCTGTTTAGTTATTAATCATTTTTGTACAACTCTGTTTGTTTACTTCGCTTGTTTACATATGAGTATGTGTGTATATGTGAGTTCAAAAACACTATATAAGGCGAGCACATTGAATGAATAAAACACTTTGCTTTCTATCTTCAACTGATACGCAGCTTTGTCCAGTTCATTTACCGGACGTGTTGTCATTTTTTGAAATTATCCAAGTAAAAGTATTTGCTTAGTTAAAAAAAACTGTTTGCGTTTTTATTTATCGGGTTTGTGCTATTCTAAATGAATAGGATTTATAATCTTCGCAATAAGATTTCTACATTGGCGCCCAACTCAGTGGCTTCGGATACAACCACAAACACAGCAGATAAAAAAGCTGATATAGAAGACGTAACAGCTACTGAAGAAGCTATTTCAACGTTTCGTTTGAAGACTGCGTAGAGGAGATGGCTACTTTTTCGGCAGAGCAATTTCAGCAAATACTTGCTGCAATGGGTGGTAACGTCAGAGGTGGATCGTTTACACAGCGGCTGCCGAAGAATTTTTGAAGGCAATAAGCATATACAAAGATATTGAAAAAATATCTGATGCCGATGGTTTGAAAGGCATGTCGTTATTATTGGAAGATTATGCTGCATCATGGTGGATTGGTGTGAAGGACAGTGTACGAACATTTGAGCAGGCAGCAATGCTCATTCGGACCACATTCATGCCCCCTGTTCCTGATTGGCGTATATTTATGCAATTTTTCGAAGCGAAACAACAGCAGAACGAGCCCACAGATAGTTTTATCTGTAAGAAGAATATGATATACGGCCTACTCAATATAAAGATAAGACACCGTGTTCATCGTCAAATGATAAAAACGTTCGAAGAATTGATACTTGCTAGTCGGGAGGCAGAAATGTTTTTTTTTTTTTGAAGCACAACCATCATCAGCAATTCCAAAAGACGAAAAGAAGGACGTTCCGAACACAAACCTTTGCAGTTTTTGTCGTATAAAAGCGCATACCATAGATACGTGTTAGAAAAAAAAAACGTGATGAACGTCAAACTGGTGAACAAAAAAATCAAAATTCATCTGGAAATCAACCTAGACAATCCCAGCAGTCAAGTTTTGTTAGAAAACCTAGTTTCTCATGCTATGGTTGTGTGGCATCAGGTGTTTACAGGTCAAACTGTGGTACATGTAATGCAAGTGATAAAGACAGCCCACAGTATTTACAATTCAATGCAAGTTCATCAACCGTTATTGGACACACACTACCAACAGCCCATGTGGAGTTTTTTTGGTGCAAAAGGTGAAGCAATATTTGACAGTAGAGCTAAAACCAGCATTGCCACCCCAGAATTGAAGAAAATTCTTCCCGCAAATAAATGCATTTTTCAAGAGGTGCGTGCTGAAGTCACCCTAGCAGATGGGTCTGTTACTACAGATAAAGCCATGTCCACTATTTGTGATATAGTGATTGGAAGTCGAATGCGGAAAATAAGATTACTATACCTCCCAAACGCCACAAAAATATAACTCTTATTTGAACCGATTTTCTAGAACAAGCTGGCATTGTTCTCAATATGGCTCAAAGATATTGGTATTTTGAACATGATCCCAAACGGAAATACGCATTTACCAGTTCAATAGAAACCAAGGTGTGCTCACTAAAAATCGAGAAGGAAGTGTCTCCGTGTGCAAAAGCAATCAAAGAGATGTCCCCTTTTATTAAATTTATTGAAGGTAAGAATATTTTATCACTTTTACCTGGGACTCCAAAAACTGATGTTCAGACGCAATCACCTTTACCTAAAACGCCCACATTTGTTAAGAATCATGACTCACCGCCTGTTAATTTATTGAGAGAGAAACTAAAAGTTGATAATTTTATATCCCAAGACGAATTGAATATATTATCATCTCCATTACGCTTATCCTGTGGTGAAGATTACTCTCCACAATACATTCAATTCATATTTAGAGATTCAAAGCCGATTGAAGAGATGACCAGGAACGCATCTAATATGACCACTCCGCCAGCTAAAGCTAGAAAAATTCAGCAAGTGGAAGATGTGGATGACTATTTTACTCCTTTATTCTCATTTGACATGAAAATGTTAAAGGAATCTTATGGTGTTGGTCTTACTACTGACCAAAAATTGGAGTTGAACAAATTGTGGGTTGAAAATGAATCAATATTTGATGAACCTACCAGTGCCACACCTTATGCTGTATATCGCATCCACACTGATGACCATGATCCGATAGCCATCCCACCATATCGTTTGTCCAATGCCAGAAAAGTTACCTTAAAGAATGAAATCAACAAAATGCTCGATTCTGATGTTATCGTTGAATGCCAATCGCCATGGGCAGCTCCAGTTGTAATCGTTCCAAAAAAATCTGGCGAAATTCGTGTATGCATAGACTATAGGGAACTAGATGCAATTACCAAACCTGATCGTTATCCATTACCTAGAGTGGAGGATATTCTTCATGAAGCCAAGGTTACAAGCTATATGTCAACAATTGATTTACAGTGTGGATACTGGCAAATCGGTGTACATCCAGCTGATCAAGGTAAAACCGCTTTTGTGACACCCTTTGGCATGTATAAATTTAAACGCATGCCCTTTGGTTTGCGGAATGCTCCAGCCACATTCCAAAGGTTGATTGAACATTTGAAAGCTTCCTTAGGAGAAACTATACTGTTGGCATACCTAGATGACATCATTTCCTGCTCTCCAAGTTTTAAAGATCACTTGCGGGACCTACAAAATATTTTCCGCCGATTGAGAGAATTGGGTCTTAAAGTTAATTTGAAGAAATGTCGTTTCACATGTAGTGAGGTAAAGTATTTAGGTCACCTGCTTAGCCCGCAAGGAATTATGACGAATCCAGAGAAAATGTCTGCTCTATACAATCGGAGAAGCCCCCGAAACATAAAAGAAGTATTGTCATTTTTACAGGCATGTTCTTGGTATCGTCGATTTATACCATAATTTGCAGAAGTGTTTAAGCCTTTGTCAGTCCTATCGAAGAAAAATGCAGTATTGCGTTGGTGCGTTGAACAACAACAATCATTTGACAATTTGAAGAAACTATTGACAACAGCACCCATATTGAGACAAGCTGTTGATGGTGAACCATTTATTCTGAAAATAGATGCCAGCGGTTATGTTCTTGGTGCAGTTTTGCTCCAGGGGGAGAGCTAAAGATGAAATCAGCCTCCATTAGACATTGGATCCAAAGTGTTGGTTAAAAAACATGTTTTGAGTAACAGCAACAAAAAGCTTTCATCAAAATTTGTTCCAAAGCGAGATGGTCCATACGTTATCATAGACAAGAAGAGGTCTCCATCCTACGTGATAGCCCATGGGGACGACTTGAATCTTCCACTTGGGACGTACCATGCCTCAGTCCTTACGCCAGTGATGGGGTCAGAAAATCAATGCAAAAAGCCAGTAAGGAAGATGCGAACTAGGGGCCGACCTAGAAGATGAGTTTTGATGCCTCACCGGGACGATTTCAACATTAAAGTTCAATATTATTAATTTCATTTACTTTTTTTAGTTTATGTGTAAGCTATTCCTTTTCTTGTATGTACTAAATTGGAATCATTTATTTTATTATTATTAATCAGTTTCACACATATTATTTGAATTTAACATTTAACGGATTTATATTTGAAGTTAACGGATTTTATAAAATGCAACCCTGTTTAGTTATTAATCATTTTTGTACAACCCTGTTTGTTTACTTCGCTTGTCTACATATGTGTATGTGTGTATATGTGAGTTCAAAAACACTATATAAGGCGAATATATAGTGATGGTCAATGAATAAAACACTTTGCTTCACAGAAAACTCAAAAGTGACAGTTCATTTTGGCCCGTATCAGCTTTTGCCTAACGATAGTGCAACCGAGTACAAAATATGTATATGCAAAGATAAATAAATATGTTAGAAGAAATGGCTATATATGGTCATCTCTAAACATATGTTTTACAATTTAAGCAAATAATAAAATATACTTCCATTTCCTGGTAATAGACGACGTAAATTTACTGGTGCAGTATTATGTTTTGGCAAGTGCATTTAAAATGATCTCCATATACCATATTTCCATTTACTGGTAATTTGGTTTTCAATTTTATTGTAGTTTATCAAATACATTTAAAGTTATCTCCATGTACTATGTTTCCATTATTACTGTATCTATACTGTATTGGTAATAATGGAAACATAGTATATGCAGATAACTTTAAATGCATTTGATAAACTACAATAAAATTGAAAACCAAATTACCAGTAAATGGAAATATAGTCTATGAACATTATTTTCTAATAAGTTCATGCTCATTCACTTTTCTATAGAATATAAGTACTATTTACTCTCCTGATCGGATATTTCGGGAAAAAATGTAGCTTCTGGCTTTCTTGACATCCCATTATGCACTTGCGGCTCCTGGAACACATTTACATAAATAATTTTTTAAACTTTATAAATCACAATATATACTTACATGTTGTTGCTGGTACCACTATCGTCACCTTTAAAATTCACACAATCTTAGAATACTCTCCTTTATGGAATCTTCACCTTTAAATTTTTATTAAAATGATCCTTAATATTTATTTATAACTTTGTGATGAAACTCATCACCACAGAAAAAATTGATCACAATTATAAACAAACCTTTTAAGCAAAGACCACTAACTGAATTTTGCTCTTCTGTGCTTTTGTTTACTTTCGCACAGTGTTGGTAATCAAAGGATGAATCTATAGATGATATTTCATCCATTAATTACCAACTTAGAGCAGTAACTTGGCGCAAAATCATCTATATTCCATTTTGCGCCAATAATCCGGCCAAGAAATTTTAACTTTTTGTAAACAAAAATATGTCATTTTCTATCGACAAGAAATAGAAAAGAGATAGCAAGCAAAGAAATGTTGCCTCTCGCAACATCGGTCGAAAACATTACCACTACATACACAGTTGTCATGTCTAATTAGTAGTCTATGCTTTGCTTTCTATCTTCAACTGATACACAGCTTTGTCCAGTTCATTTACCGGACGCGTTGTCATTTTTTGAAGTTATCCAAGTTAAAGTATTTGCTTAGTTAAATAAAACTGTTTGCGTTTTCATTTATTTATATATATCTATATCCATATATATATATATATATATATATATATATATATACATATATATATATATATATATATATATATATATACATATATATATATATGTGTATATATATATATATATATATATATATATATATATATATGTATATATATATATATATATATATATATATATATATATATATATATGTATATATATGTATATATATATATGTATATATATATATATATATATATATATATATATAGATATATATGTATATATTGTTACAAAGATTAGAAATAGATTTAAATAAAACGACAATGTGGCTATGTGTACTTGGCAGCACTGCCAATTAATCTATAGTTGTCAAAATGTTACAACCCTGGTCAACACTATATAGATAATATTCAAATTAACGGAAATGGAATACTCCAGAATATACAAGATCATTCAAGGCTGTGCCAATAAGAGTAAACCACAACAACAACAAACATAGCAACATAAATGCTAAGAGATGTTATTCTTAATGATCTTGTATGCAAGTATTCGCTGCTAATAAAGCTAAATAGATTCACAGGTATACACAGCCATATGCACGTAGAAGAAACAAAACCACACACTCATCCATACAACCACTCATAGTTACCATAGGCAAAACACACAAAACACTCATACATTCAACCACACATAGTTACCATAAACAAACCAAACAAGTCAGCATTGTCATGTATACAAACACACACATGTCAAGTAAAATACAACCACCATACCCAGAACTTTCGCGAGGTTACCAGACGACGTCATTTTTGCTATATAAAGGCGCTGCCAGAGCTCAGCGAGAGTCAGCGTGATTTCAAATATAGACGTGTTAACATCGCTAAGATTTGAGTAGTACAAATACTCGTGTAAATAAAGTAGTAAATAAAGTGTTGCCGCATTATATTTCTAAAATTAATTTGTCCGTGTTTTAATTTGATGCAATAAAACGAATCCTTGAAGGATAAATAATAAAACCGTTTTTACGAAAAGGTCTAAAAACGTAACAATTGGTGTCAGAATTGGGATTGCAAAAATAATTAAAAGAACATTGCAATTTAAGGAAAAAATAAAAAGGACATTATAAAATTTAAATAAATAATCATGAAATTTGATGAGCTTAAAGTTGAACAGCTGAAAAAGGAGCTCAGTAAGCTGGAATTGCCAACTACAGGTAACAAGGCTGAACTGCAGAAGAGGCTGATAGATGAGTTTAAGAATCGCGGCATGGACATCGGGACATACGAGTTTGAGGACAAAGACGATGTGGAGGTATGCCCTCCTGCCAAGACCAGCAGCATGGACATAAATTCAATGTTCGCTGCTATGATGATCCAAATAAAACAGAACTCTCAGCAGATGCAGGAAAAGCTTGTAGCCGAAATAAGTGAGATAAAACAAAACTCTCAGCAGATGCATGAGGCATCAAGGATCAGCAGTGACAAGCTTGTAGCCGAAATAAGTGAAATAAAACAAAACTCTGAGCAGATGGAGGACAAGCTTGTTGCCGAAATAACTGAAATAAAGCAGAATTCTCAGCAGATGCAGGAAAAGCATGGTTTCTGAAGCCATTAACAGGAGGGTGGATGCTATTGAGAATAAATTCTCAGAGCTGGAGGAGCATGCAAAGGAGTTCCAAGAGAAATTGCATGCAAGCAAAATCAACATTTAAATGTTTACCTTGCTGTCTGGAAGAATGTAGGAACGACAAAATTTAAAGTGTAATCTAAAACCTTATGTGTACTTCCTACACTCTTACCAGCCATTATTATTAGTTGGGGTGTCTTGGATGTGACTCCTTCACCCCAAGTCGGAAATACTCCTGGATTTCCTTATAATACAGAAAGTTACGTTTAATAAGTATACAAAATTTTTTTTATTTTTTTATTTATTTATTTTGTGGATAAAGACTTAAGATTTTTTTTCCCTCTAATTACTTAACAGATATAATGTCCAGTAGGTAAAATTATTATTTTTTATTGTTTATATTTATATTTTTTCTTTTCCCTTTTTCTTACAATTTTTTTTTTTTTTAATATAAATTTTCTTACATTGCTAACTTATACATTTTAATATTAGTTGTTTATATATGTTTTTTTATTGTAATTGTTAATATATTTTACTTTTGCAAGCGTTAGTGGACCCTGCACTAAGGCCCTATTCCTTTCTTTAGCAACGTCGGCTGTAGGAGATACCTCAAGCTCGACTTTTACGTCCTGCCTGCCCTTTCTATATTTACATTTAAGGCACAAAGCAGCGGCCAGTGCGACCATGAAAAAAAAACATTCCCAAGTTGATTCCGTACGATACATCTCTATGATATTTCAACTCTTTAATTTCTTTTATGTTCTCAAAATGTGGCCTTGACATTTTCTCAAAATTAATAGTTTCGTTAACAGTTAAATTACTATTTCCTGCTGGGTAGAAAAATGTGTTTCTAAATTCCGTCCTTTTATTTAAGTAAACATTGCTCCCAATTATTATTTCGCAATTTGAAAATGATAGTAAATAGTTACCGTTAAGGGTAAGATTTCTACCATCACAGTTTTGTTTTAATACTTCAGAAACCGAATTTTTAACCAATATAGTCTCGTCATATATGTTTTCTATATGAAGTTTGTCATTAAATTCAAATCTGCAGTTGTTTCGGTAAACACAGTTTGTTGCGGGTCTTAATTCTTTCATCAGTAAGTTCTTATCGTAAGTGTACACCTTCTCATCTATTGTCACTATCAGTTCGTCAGTTCCTATGACGAAAATGTTCTTTATTCGGCATTGGACTCAGTAGTTGGACTTCGACATTTATGTAACTTTTAGGAATCTTTATCGCAATTATGATCGAATTGGATGCGTCTAACATCACTCCTACTCTAACTAATTTCAGCTTTATAAAATTGATATGGAATTGTTCAATTTCTTCGGAGGTTAGGATGCTTGGGTGTGCTATACCATCCCGAGCTGAAGCTATACTATCCAAAAATATGTCCAACTTGCCCTCCAGGTATCTCAATTTAAGCATTTGATCACTATATAGCAAATGCCTGACGATTTCACTATTACGATTCCTAATTTCCCGGAACGCCTCTTTAATTTTGATTCTATCACTCTCGACAGCATCTTTAAGAATACCGATACTGTCGTTGAGGCGTCTATTTATCGTAATCTGTTGATTAAGGGTCTGTATAGAATTATGGCTATTTTCATCAGTTACTCTAAGGTATTCCAAAATTTCCTGCCTGTCAGTTTCGTCCATCAATCCGAAGCCCCATTTGTAGATTGATCCTACTACATTAAGTAGTCCTCTCTTATCTCTATAATTAATTGGCGGGGTGATAGCCTTTACCTTAGCCTTAATAATTTTAATTTCCGTTTCTATAATATCCCTGTTATATAAATCTATGTTCCTTATATTATCCTCTATCCCCAAAATAATTGCGTTTATCTCGTATGGGTTAATTACATGTATTATAGTATTTGTTAAGTTAACAACCTGCGTCTCAAATAGGTGTATTCTTACAAAGCCCGATTGCTCGCCAATTGCGGTCACCTGCAATCCGCACTAAACAGTCGTGGCTCGTTCAAGCACCAGCCTCAAAACCATTGCCAAAAGTACATAACATGGTGCCATTCTGGGAAAGAAAACAACAACGAAAAATACGAAGGTGTCTTCAGTTTCCTTTCACCAGGAACGAAACAAAAAGGTATTCTGTAATATTTAGTTTTGGTATCTCTGTCTTCTTTTCACTTGAGTTTTGTAAACCTTCTTAAAGTTATTATTATCTGATGCTATGTAGTGTCCCTGCGTCACAAAATTTTCAATTTTCCTATATTTTGGTCGGGATTTGCTAGCCATATTATTATCCACAAACGCGTTCGCAAAATCGCTTACTTCCTCCCTTCCTTGGTTCAATAGCCGGATCCTCCTTTCTTTTGCTTCGTGTTGCTTTCCGGCGAAAATTTCCAAATCCTGTGTCGAGATTAGGTTATTGAGGAAATCAATTGGTTTACATCTCGTCGTTGAACGAATTGTGTCATTGTAGGCTGTTATTGCCCTAAATACATTTATGTCTAAGTCGGAGTCATTAGTGGGGTCGGCGTTGAGCAATCTAATGTGTTCGTTCAAAGTGGAGTGCAAGTCAAGTCAAGTATGTAGTTGTTAGGTGATAACTGATTTGGTTATCGTCAAGAAATTGCTTTACGTTTAGAGTGTCGAACTCATTATCCATTACGATTAACCTTGGTTTTCCCAAGTATTGGATTCGTTTTTTAAGTCCATTAATAGCAGAAAGCCAAGTTCTGTCTTTTAGTTTTTCGGCTGTGGCATACTTTGTGAGTTTATCTACACTAGTAAGGTACATTATGTTCCTCTGGGGATACCAAATATCCATGTGAACTGTATCATTTTGCCTGCTAGGCGTACTTGTAACGTTAAACGCGTGCTTGATTGGGCTCCTATCAAACTTAGCTAGATTACATACCTCACAATTGTTAATGTATTTCTGAGTTTCCCTTTGTAAGTTTGGACAAAAACATATCTTTTTCAAATTTGCAAAAACTTCATTTATTCCGCGATGGTTATTTCTAAGATGTTCAGTTTCAATTTTTCTTAGGGCAATTTCTCTGTCCGTAATGTCTTCCAACAACGCTTTAGACCTTAACACTCTCAGATTCTTGTTACTAGCAAAATATATCCTGTAGATATCCTGAATCTTCAGAAAAAGACCGTCATCTTCACAAAAGACAACTGCCAGTCCCTTCTCCGGTAGACATTCTAGCAGCATCCTTCGTAGGTCAGTTTCAGCTGTTACTACTGCAATTTTCATATATTTTCTTCTATAAATAATTTTTAATTTTATTAATTCCCTAGTCCCATAGCTAAGAACAATCTGATTTTTAAATAAGCTTAAAGGCTTTTCAGTAATCGATATGAAATTGGTACCGTCAGTTTCTGCACTGTGAACCGTTTCCATGTCATTTTCAACATTATTTTCTTCAGGGTTGAACATTTCATTGAAATTAATAAAAATATCCGATTCAGTGGCTGTCTCTTCTTGTTTCTCATATATTTTGCCCTCGTACACTATTCTTCTTAAACCGTCCGCGACTACGTTTTCCCTTCCTTTTCTGTATTCGATTGGGAAGTCGAATTTATTTAATTTTATCTTCCAGCGTTGCATTTTAGAATTAGGGTCCTTCATGTTATTCAGCCAAACCAATTGCCTATGATCGGTTCTTATTGTAAATCTACGACCATATAAATAAGGTCGAAAATGTTTTGTTCCCCAGACCATGGCCAGTAATTCCTTTTCTATGGTACTGTATCTTTGTTCGTGACCGTTAAGGGAACGACTAGCATAAGCAACGGGTCTATTGTCTTCCATGAGTACTGCACCCAGCGCAAAATTGCTGGCATCAGTAGTCAGCGTAAAATGTTTACGGAAATCTGGATGGATAAGTATGGGGTCGTTCTTTAGTAAAAGTTGTAATATATGAAATGCTTCCACATATTCAGAGTCTTTTATGTTAATTTTAGCGTTCTTTTTCAAATACTTTACGAGGTGGTGGGCTAATTTTGAATAGTCTCTAATAAATCGCCTGTAGTAGCCCTTTATACCTAAGAACCACTTGATCTGTTTCTGTGTTCTAGGTAGTTGTATGGCGTCTATGGCCTCGATCTTTTTGGGATTGGTTTTAATTCCTTCGGACTTTCATCAAAATTTGTTCCAAAGCGAGATGGTCCATACGTTATCATAGACAAGAAGAGGTCTACATCCTACGTGATAGCCCATGGGGACGATTTGAATCTTCCACTTGGGACGTACCATGCCTCAGCCCTTACGCCAGTGATGGGGTCAGAAAATCAATGCAAAAAGCCAGCAAGGAAGATGCGAACTAGGGGCCGACCTAGAAGATGAGTTTTGATGCCTCACCGGGACGATTTCAACATCAAAGTTCAATATTATTAATTTCATTTACTTTTTTTACTTTGTGTAAGCTATTCCTTTTCTTGTATGTACTAAATTGGAATCATTTATTTTATTATTATTAATCAGTTTCACACATATTATTTGAATTTAACATTTAACGGATTTATATTTGAATTTAAAGGATTTTATAAAATGCAACCCTGTTTAGTTATTAATAATTTTTATACAACCCTGTTTGTTTACTTCGCTTGTCTACATATGTGTATGTGTGTATATAAGGCGAATATATAGTGATGGTCAATGAATAAAACACTTTGCTTCACAGAAAACTCAAAAGTGACAGTTCATTTTGGCTCGTATCAGCTTTTGCCTAACGATAGTGCAAACGAGTACAAAATATGTATACGCAATGCTGAATAAATATGTTAGAAGAAATGGCTATATATGGTCATCTCTAAACATATGTTTTACAATTTAAGCAAATAATAAAATATATTTCCATTTCCTGGTAATAGACTACGTAAAGTTACTGGTGCAGTATTATGTTTTGGCAAGTGCATTTAAAATGATCTCCATATACCATATTTCCATTTACTGGTAATTTGGTTTTCAATTTTATTGTAGTTTATCAAATACATTTAAAGTTGTCTCCATATACAATGTTTCTATTATTACTGTATCTATACTGTATCAGTAATAATGGAAACATAGTATATGCAGATAACTTTAAATGCATTTGATAAACTACAATAAAATTGAAAACCAAATTACCAGTAAATGGAAATATAGTATATGAACATTATTTTCTAATAAGCTCGTGCTCATTCAATTTTCTATAGAATATAAGTACTATTTACTCTTCTGATCGGATATTTCGGGAAAAAATGTAGCTTCTGGCTTTCTTGACATCCCATTATGCACTTGCGGCTCCTGGAACACATTTACATAAATAATTTTTTAAACTTTATAAATCACAATATATACTTACATGTTGTTGCTGGTACCACTATCGTCACCTTTAAAATTCACACAATCTTAGAATACTCTCCTTTATGGAATCTTCACCTTTAAATTTTTATTAAAATGATCCTTAATATTTATTTATAACTTTGTGATGAAACTCATCACCACAGAAAAAATTGATCACAATTATAAACAAACCTTTTAAGCAAAGACCACTAACTGAATTTTGCTCTTCTGTGCTTTTGTTTACTTTCGCACAGTGTTGGTAATCAAAGGATGAATCTATAGATGATATTTCATCCATTAATTACCAACTTAGAGCAGTAACTTGGCGCAAAATCATCTATATTCCATTTTGCGCCAATAATCCGGCCAAGAAATTTTAACTTTTTGTAAACAAAAATATGTCATTTTCTATCGACAAGAAATAGAAAAGAGATAGCAAGCAAAGAAATGTTGCCTCTCGCAACATCGGTCGAAAACATTACCACTACATACACAGTTGTCATGTCTAATTAGTAGTCTATGCTTTGCTTTCTATCTTCAACTGATACACAGCTTTGTCCAGTTCATTTACCGGACGCGTTGTCATTTTTTGAAGTTATCCAAGTAAAAGTATTTGCTTAGTTAAATAAAACTGTTTGCGTTTTCATTTATTTATATATATCTATATCCATATATATATATATATATATATATATATATATATATATATATATATATACATATATATATATATATATATATATATATATATACATATATATATATATGTGTATATATATATATATATATATATATATATATATATGTATATATATATATATATATATATATATATATATATATGTATATATATGTATATATATATATATGTATATATATATATATATATATATATATATATATATATATATATATATATAGATATATATGTATATATTGTTACAAAGATTAGAAATAGATTTAAATAAAACGACAATGTGGCTATGTGTACTTGGCAGCACTGCCAATTAATCTATAGTTGTCAAAATGTTACAACCCTGGTCAACACTATATAGATAATATTCAAATTAACGGAAATGGAATACTCCAGAATATACAAGATCATTCAAGGCTGTGCCAATAAGAGTAAACCACAACAACAACAAACATAGCAACATAAATGCTAAGAGATGTTATTCTTAATGATCTTGTATGCAAGTATTCGCTGCTAATAAAGCTAAATAGATTCACAGGTATACACAGCCATATGCACGTAGAAGAAACAAAACCACACACTCATCCATACAACCACTCATAGTTACCATAGGCAAAACACACAAAACACTCATACATTCAACCACACATAGTTACCATAAACAAACCAAACAAGTCAGCATTGTCATGTATACAAACACACACATGTCAAGTAAAATACAACCACCATACCCAGAACTTTCGCGAGGTTACCAGACGACGTCATTTTTGCTATATAAAGGCGCTGCCAGAGCTCAGCGAGAGTCAGTGTGATTTCAAATATAGACGTGTTAACATCGCTAAGATTTGAGTAGTACAAATACTCGTGTAAATAAAGTAGTAAATAAAGTGTTGCCGCATTATATTTCTAAAATTAATTTGTCCGTGTTTTAATTTGATGCAATAAAACGAATCCTTGAAGGATAAATAATAAAACCGTTTTTACGAAAAGGTCTAAAAACGTAACAATTGGTGTCAGAATTGGGATTGCAAAAATAATTAAAAGAACATTGCAATTTAAGGAAAAAATAAAAAGGACATTATAAAATTTAAATAAATAATCATGAAATTTGATGAGCTTAAAGTTGAACAGCTGAAAAAGGAGCTCAGTAAGCTGGAATTGCCAACTACAGGTAACAAGGCTGAACTGCAGAAGAGGCTGATAGATGAGTTTAAGAATCGCGGCATGGACATCGGGACATACGAGTTTGAGGACAAAGACGATGTGGAGGTATGCCCTCCTGCCAAGACCAGCAGCATGGACATAAATTCAATGTTCGCTGCTATGATGATCCAAATAAAACAGAACTCTCAGCAGATGCAGGAAAAGCTTGTAGCCGAAATAAGTGAGATAAAACAAAACTCTCAGCAGATGCATGAGGCATCAAGGATCAGCAGTGACAAGCTTGTAGCCGAAATAAGTGAAATAAAACAAAACTCTGAGCAGATGGAGGACAAGCTTGTTGCCGAAATAACTGAAATAAAGCAGAATTCTCAGCAGATGCAGGAAAAGCATGGTTTCTGAAGCCATTAACAGGAGGGTGGATGCTATTGAGAATAAATTCTCAGAGCTGGAGGAGCATGCAAAGGAGTTCCAAGAGAAATTGCATGCAAGCAAAATCAACATTTAAATGTTTACCTTGCTGTCTGGAAGAATGTAGGAACGACAAAATTTAAAGTGTAATCTAAAACCTTATGTGTACTTCCTACACTCTTACCAGCCATTATTATTAGTTGGGGTGTCTTGGATGTGACTCCTTCACCCCAAGTCGGAAATACTCCTGGATTTCCTTATAATACAGAAAGTTACGTTTAATAAGTATACAAAATTTTTTTTATTTTTTTATTTATTTATTTTGTGGATAAAGACTTAAGATTTTTTTTCCCTCTAATTACTTAACAGATATAATGTCCAGTAGGTAAAATTATTATTTTTTATTGTTTATATTTATATTTTTTCTTTTCCCTTTTTCTTACAATTTTTTTTTTTTTTTAATATAAATTTTCTTACATTGCTAACTTATACATTTTAATATTAGTTGTTTATATATGTTTTTTTATTGTAATTGTTAATATATTTTACTTTTGCAAGCGTTAGTGGACCCTGCACTAAGGCCCTATTCCTTTCTTTAGCAACGTCGGCTGTAGGAGATACCTCAAGCTCGACTTTTACGTCCTGCCTGCCCTTTCTATATTTACATTTAAGGCACAAAGCAGCGGCCAGTGCGACCATGAAAAAAAAACATTCCCAAGTTGATTCCGTACGATACATCTCTATGATATTTCAACTCTTTAATTTCTTTTATGTTCTCAAAATGTGGCCTTGACATTTTCTCAAAATTAATAGTTTCGTTAACAGTTAAATTACTATTTCCTGCTGGGTAGAAAAATGTGTTTCTAAATTCCGTCCTTTTATTTAAGTAAACATTGCTCCCAATTATTATTTCGCAATTTGAAAATGATAGTAAATAGTTACCGTTAAGGGTAAGATTTCTACCATCACAGTTTTGTTTTAATACTTCAGAAACCGAATTTTTAACCAATATAGTCTCGTCATATATGTTTTCTATATGAAGTTTGTCATTAAATTCAAATCTGCAGTTGTTTCGGTAAACACAGTTTGTTGCGGGTCTTAATTCTTTCATCAGTAAGTTCTTATCGTAAGTGTACACCTTCTCATCTATTGTCACTATCAGTTCGTCAGTTCCTATGACGAAAATGTTCTTTATTCGGCATTGGACTCAGTAGTTGGACTTCGACATTTATGTAACTTTTAGGAATCTTTATCGCAATTATGATCGAATTGGATGCGTCTAACATCACTCCTACTCTAACTAATTTCAGCTTTATAAAATTGATATGGAATTGTTCAATTTCTTCGGAGGTTAGGATGCTTGGGTGTGCTATACCATCCCGAGCTGAAGCTATACTATCCAAAAATATGTCCAACTTGCCCTCCAGGTATCTCAATTTAAGCATTTGATCACTATATAGCAAATGCCTGACGATTTCACTATTACGATTCCTAATTTCCCGGAACGCCTCTTTAATTTTGATTCTATCACTCTCGACAGCATCTTTAAGAATACCGATACTGTCGTTGAGGCGTCTATTTATCGTAATCTGTTGATTAAGGGTCTGTATAGAATTATGGCTATTTTCATCAGTTACTCTAAGGTATTCCAAAATTTCCTGCCTGTCAGTTTCGTCCATCAATCCGAAGCCCCATTTGTAGATTGATCCTACTACATTAAGTAGTCCTCTCTTATCTCTATAATTAATTGGCGGGGTGATAGCCTTTACCTTAGCCTTAATAATTTTAATTTCCGTTTCTATAATATCCCTGTTATATAAATCTATGTTCCTTATATTATCCTCTATCCCCAAAATAATTGCGTTTATCTCGTATGGGTTAATTACATGTATTATAGTATTTGTTAAGTTAACAACCTGCGTCTCAAATAGGTGTATTCTTACAAAGCCCGATTGCTCGCCAATTGCGGTCACCTGCAATCCGCACTAAACAGTCGTGGCTCGTTCAAGCACCAGCCTCAAAACCATTGCCAAAAGTACATAACATGGTGCCATTCTGGGAAAGAAAACAACAACGAAAAATACGAAGGTGTCTTCAGTTTCCTTTCACCAGGAACGAAACA
Organism: Linnaemya vulpina; assembly: GCA_963675445.1. NCBI lineage: Eukaryota > Metazoa > Arthropoda > Insecta > Diptera > Tachinidae > Linnaemya > Linnaemya vulpina. Next base: position 43,200,892 of record OY776276.1, read on the forward strand.
AAAAGGTATTCTGTAATATTTAGTTTTGGTATCTCTGTCTTCTTTTCACTTGAGTTTTGTAAACCTTCTTAAAGTTATTATTATCTGATGCTATGTAGTGTCCCTGCGTCACAAAATTTTCAATTTTCCTATATTTTGGTCGGGATTTGCTAGCCATATTATTATCCACAAACGCGTTCGCAAAATCGCTTACTTCCTCCCTTCCTTGGTTCAATAGCCGGATCCTCCTTTCTTTTGCTTCGTGTTGCTTTCCGGCGAAAATTTCCAAATCCTGTGTCGAGATTAGGTTATTGAGGAAATCAATTGGTTTACATCTCGTCGTTGAACGAATTGTGTCATTGTAGGCTGTTATTGCCCTAAATACATTTATGTCTAAGTCGGAGTCATTAGTGGGGTCGGCGTTGAGCAATCTAATGTGTTCGTTCAAAGTGGAGTGCAAGTCAAGTCAAGTATGTAGTTGTTAGGTGATAACTGATTTGGTTATCGTCAAGAAATTGCTTTACGTTTAGAGTGTCGAACTCATTATCCATTACGATTAACCTTGGTTTTCCCAAGTATTGGATTCGTTTTTTAAGTCCATTAATAGCAGAAAGCCAAGTTCTGTCTTTTAGTTTTTCGGCTGTGGCATACTTTGTGAGTTTATCTACACTAGTAAGGTACATTATGTTCCTCTGGGGATACCAAATATCCATGTGAACTGTATCATTTTGCCTGCTAGGCGTACTTGTAACGTTAAACGCGTGCTTGATTGGGCTCCTATCAAACTTAGCTAGATTACATACCTCACAATTGTTAATGTATTTCTGAGTTTCCCTTTGTAAGTTTGGACAAAAACATATCTTTTTCAAATTTGCAAAAACTTCATTTATTCCGCGATGGTTATTTCTAAGATGTTCAGTTTCAATTTTTCTTAGGGCAATTTCTCTGTCCGTAATGTCTTCCAACAACGCTTTAGACCTTAACACTCTCAGATTCTTGTTACTAGCAAAATATATCCTGTAGATATCCTGAATCTTCAGAAAAAGACCGTCATCTTCACAAAAGACAACTGCCAGTCCCTTCTCCGGTAGACATTCTAGCAGCATCCTTCGTAGGTCAGTTTCAGCTGTTACTACTGCAATTTTCATATATTTTCTTCTATAAATAATTTTTAATTTTATTAATTCCCTAGTCCCATAGCTAAGAACAATCTGATTTTTAAATAAGCTTAAAGGCTTTTCAGTAATCGATATGAAATTGGTACCGTCAGTTTCTGCACTGTGAACCGTTTCCATGTCATTTTCAACATTATTTTCTTCAGGGTTGAACATTTCATTGAAATTAATAAAAATATCCGATTCAGTGGCTGTCTCTTCTTGTTTCTCATATATTTTGCCCTCGTACACTATTCTTCTTAAACCGTCCGCGACTACGTTTTCCCTTCCTTTTCTGTATTCGATTGGGAAGTCGAATTCATTTAATTTTATCTTCCAGCGTTGCATTTTAGAATTAGGGTCCTTCATGTTATTCAGCCAAACCAATTGCCTATGATCGGTTCTTATTGTAAATCTACGACCATATAAATAAGGTCGAAAATGTTTTGTTCCCCAGACCATGGCCAGTAATTCCTTTTCTATGGTACTGTATCTTTGTTCGTGACCGTTAAGGGAACGACTAGCATAAGCAACGGGTCTATTGTCTTCCATGAGTACTGCACCCAGCGCAAAATTGCTGGCATCAGTAGTCAGCGTAAAATGTTTACGGAAATCTGGATGGATAAGTATGGGGTCGTTCTTTAGTAAAAGTTGTAATATATGAAATGCTTCCACATATTCAGAGTCTTTTATGTTAATTTTAGCGTTCTTTTTCAAATACTTTACGAGGTGGTGGGCTAATTTTGAATAGTCTCTAATAAATCGCCTGTAGTAGCCCTTTATACCTAAGAACCACTTGATCTGTTTCTGTGTTCTAGGTAGTTGTATGGCGTCTATGGCCTCGATCTTTTTGGGATTGGTTTTAATTCCTTCGGACTTTCATCAAAATTTGTTCCAAAGCGAGATGGTCCATACGTTATCATAGACAAGAAGAGGTCTACATCCTACGTGATAGCCCATGGGGACGATTTGAATCTTCCACTTGGGACGTACCATGCCTCAGCCCTTACGCCAGTGATGGGGTCAGAAAATCAATGCAAAAAGCCAGCAAGGAAGATGCGAACTAGGGGCCGACCTAGAAGATGAGTTTTGATGCCTCACCGGGACGATTTCAACATCAAAGTTCAATATTATTAATTTCATTTACTTTTTTTACTTTGTGTAAGCTATTCCTTTTCTTGTATGTACTAAATTGGAATCATTTATTTTATTATTATTAATCAGTTTCACACATATTATTTGAATTTAACATTTAACGGATTTATATTTGAATTTAAAGGATTTTATAAAATGCAACCCTGTTTAGTTATTAATAATTTTTATACAACCCTGTTTGTTTACTTCGCTTGTCTACATATGTGTATGTGTGTATATAAGGCGAATATATAGTGATGGTCAATGAATAAAACACTTTGCTTCACAGAAAACTCAAAAGTGACAGTTCATTTTGGCTCGTATCAGCTTTTGCCTAACGATAGTGCAAACGAGTACAAAATATGTATACGCAATGCTGAATAAATATGTTAGAAGAAATGGCTATATATGGTCATCTCTAAACATATGTTTTACAATTTAAGCAAATAATAAAATATATTTCCATTTCCTGGTAATAGACTACGTAAAGTTACTGGTGCAGTATTATGTTTTGGCAAGTGCATTTAAAATGATCTCCATATACCATATTTCCATTTACTGGTAATTTGGTTTTCAATTTTATTGTAGTTTATCAAATACATTTAAAGGGTTCTCCATATACAATGTTTCTATTATTACTGTATCTATACTGTATCAGTAATAATGGAAACATAGTATATGCAGATAACTTTAAATGCATTTGATAAACTACAATAAAATTGAAAACCAAATTACCAGTAAATGGAAATATAGTATATGAACATTATTTTCTAATAAGTTCGTGCTCATTCAATTTTCTATAGAATATAAGTACTATTTACTCTTCTGATCGGATATTTCGGGAAAAAATGTAGCTTCTGGCTTTCTTGACATCCCATTATGCACTTGCGGCTCCTGGAACACATTTACATAAATAATTTTTTAAACTTTATAAATCACAATATATACTTACATGTTGTTGCTGGTACCACTATCGTCACCTTTAAAATTCACACAATCTTAGAATACTCTCCTTTATGGAATCGTCACCTTTAAATTTTTATTAAAATGATCCTTAATATTTATTTATAACTTTGTGATGAAACTCATCACCACAGAAAAAATTTATCACAATTATAAACAAACCTTTTAAGCAAAGACCACTAACTGAATTTTGCTCTTCTGTGCTTTTGTTTACTTTCGCACAGTGTTGGTAATCAAAGGATGAATCTATAGATGATATTTCATCCATTAATTACCAACTTAGAGCAGTAACTTGGCGCAAAATCATCTATATTCCATTTTGCGCCAATAATCCGGCCAAGAAATTTTAACTTTTTGTAAACAAAAATATGTCATTTTCTATCGACAAGAAATAGAAAAGAGATAGCAAGCAAAGAAATGTTGCCTCTCGCAACATCGGTCGAAAACATTACCACTACATACACAGTTGTCATGTCTAATTAGTAGTCTATGCTTTGCTTTCTATCTTCAACTGATACACAGCTTTGTCCAGTTCATTTACCGGACGCGTTGTCATTTTTTGAAGTTATCCAAGTAAAAGTATTTGCTTAGTTAAATAAAACTGTTTGCGTTTTCATTTATTTATATATATCTATATATAGATATATATGTATATATATACATATATGTATATATATTTTAATTTAACTGTCGACCGTGTCGGACGTACTTTTGTTGAACTCTGCTTACATTTTTTTAATTTTCTGGCAAAAACTGTTTTAATAAAAAAAAATACAATAAAATAAAAAACTTAAAAAAGCTATATTCTTATTGTTGTTACATTCTTTCGCATATTTGGTGCTTACAACAAAACAAACAATCAATAACAACAATATCGTTTAAAATTTTTGCATATTTCAATTTTCATTAATACCAACAACAACAATCGCTGCTGTTGTGATACAATAAGTGAAAATAAAAATAATAATCAGCAATATTTGTTCCTGCTCTGCTTTAAACCTGTTTTTACATTCTACACCTGATCCTCTTTATTCGAGTGATTTCAAAAATCAACTAACAACAAGTAATAAATAACAATAAAAAAAGGTCACAAATAAAATATTTGTTAAATATGTCCTGCTCAAAACCTAAATGCCGCAACAAAACTGATGAGCCAATGGTATCTTGCTGGCTTTGTGATACGGTTTATCACGCTAAATGTGTTGATTTGGCTGCTCGAACTGCCGACAATCTGCGTGAAGATAAAGGCCTGCGCTGGTGCTGTAAAAAATGTATTGCGCTTGACACTGAATTCTACTCATTCTTCAAAAACACGCATATAAAGTTTAACGAAATTCAAAATGATCTTAACAACCTTTCTTTGAAATTTAATCAATACAAAAAATTACTTGAAAAAGGTCCGTGCTCTCCTAAAAAAAAGAAACCTACAACTGACATCAATACTATTGTTGATGAAAAGGCTGAAATGCAGCCATTAATAGCCGAAAAAAATCCCGTCACTACTTCTGATCCCTCGCCAAATTTTCCTGATTTACCTAACAACACAGCACCTGTTTCTCCTTCCTGTATAAATACTAATTCAACTTCCTCATCTGTTCCGATTAATTTTAATCCGCCAGTTCCTGTTTTTAAACCGTCAAGTACCTCAATTAATTCAAATCCTTCCGTTCCTGTTTTTAATTCTTCTAACAATCCAACTCTTAAAGTTATTTCACCAAAAAAAACTATATTTGCTGCTCGATTTGCATCCTCTACTACTACTGATGATATTAAACATTATATAACAAATAAGATTGGCCTAAATATTGAAATGACTGTCTTTAAATTTAATTATTCTGAGCCAAGAAACAAAGCATCTTTCAAAATAATCATACCTCAAAACTACTTTGATACAATTGTGCATCTAGATTTTTGGCCGCCTAATGCTTTTATTCGTGAGTATGAATACAGAACTACACCAACGACTGATATTGTTCACTTACCGAAATCATCGTCATCAAAAAACTAATTAAACTATCTATAAATAAGCCCATTAATATTATATACCAAAATGTAAGAGGTCTCAACACTAAATTAAACAATCTTTTTATAAATAGTTTTGATTTTTCATATCATGTTATTGTATTTACCGAAACTTGGCTGAGTGATAAAAAATGTATTCATAACAACGAAATATTATGTTCTAATTATCAAATATTTAAATATAATCGTGCGAAGAAACCTGGTGGTGGTGTTTGATTGCTGTCCTGGATATATTCCAAATTGAGCCTATTTATAGTCCTTTTAATGATGACAGAGATGAAATTGAATTTATTGCCGTTAAAATTCGTGTTGGCTCTTTGCACCTTTATGTCACATGTTCATATATACCACCCAATTCCTCTTCTGCGGTATATAATAAACATTTTTCTGCAATCAATTCTGTTCTGGATCAATCAAATACTTCCGATATCTTACTTGTTTTAGGTGATTTTAATATCCCAAACGTAAAATGGATTAAGCCCTTTTATAGTAATTACATGTTACCAACAACCACGGCAGATTTTAAACACTGCCTCCTTGGATGCGGCTTTTTTCAATTAAATTATATAGAAAATGTGTCTGGAAATATTCTTGATCTTGCTTTCGTTAATACTCCTAAGGAATTCTGTCTACGTAATACAATGCCTGTGACTCATCCTATGGACCTTTATCATCCTCCCTTTGAAATTGATTTATCGCTATCATATAACAAATATGAAGTAATCAAAAATCAAGATATGAAACGTTCTCAATCTTATTGTTTTACTCGCACTAACTACACGGAACTTAATTGTTTGTTATCTAATGTTAACTGGGATTCTGTGCTAGCTGATGATAACCTGGATAATATTGTATCAAGCATTTATAATATTTTGTATAATGCTATTAGTATAACTGTGCCAAGAATTAACATACTCGGTAAAAATGGGCCTCCGTGGAATGATCA
>OY776276.1:43217089-43249589 GCA_963675445.1 Linnaemya vulpina
TATATATATATATATATATATATATATATATATATATATATATACATAAAATTTTAACAAAATATATTCAACATACCTTTCGCTACATTTTTGTCGAACATATTTTTAAGTGCTGATTAGCTATTTGGCAAAAACTGATGACACATTTTTTTTGGCATCATGCTAATATTGGAAAACTTTGGAGGCCCAAAAAAGAAAACGGTCATCAAATTGGTCAAACTGAGTATAGGGTTTTACTACAATTTGATAGTGGAATTGAACCCTTATAGTCACGAGCTTGCACTTTTTAAAAGGTCTTCATTTGTCGCATAGTGTAATAACACGAATATGCAGTAATTGTGTAGGATCCAGAAACCATATAATCAAAATTTGTTTCTTCAAGAAACAGCCGATTCTCGAGCAGAAAATCGATTTTTTGTGACATCGACAAGCTTGCATGTGCAAGGAAACATAACGGTGAATTGCCTACAGGTTTTAAATCTAACCGTGGTGGTACATATTTATTAATTGTTGGAAAAAGAAGGGCAGTTAATTGCAATTCGAAAGTATGATTATATTTAGAATATAGTTTAATTTCCACTGATATTTTTACTGCACGCTTTGTTTCCACCAATTCCAAAGATATTGACTGGAGTTTTGTAGTGGAGCAACATTATCAGCTGTGCTAATTCCTTTATTTCCACCAATGCCAAAGATATTGACTGGAATTTTTTAGTGGAGCAACATTATGAGCTGTGCTAATTCCTCAGATATAAAAGACCCTAGAGAACCCTGATTGACAAGAGTTATAATGTCATACCTTCTATAATATATTTTAATAACTACTACCACTGTAGAGCTGAAGTTATTTTGTTAGTGTTCGAATGACGAAAACTTACAACGTTATTTGTACTAGGGATAGGAGTAGCCGATGGCTGAGCAAAAGTTGTTTGCCAATGATCAAGTGTTTTACAGCAGCTTGCAATATTTCCAAAGTAAAAATTGTTGTGGACGACTGTATGATGTTAATCATCACAGCTTTAACATAGTGTTGCTAATTTACAAGTAACTGGTCACATGCAGTACGAAGACAGTTTCTGGATAAAAGATGTTGTGTACGAATATATTTATTCTCGTTCGAAGACATTCCTAAAAATTTTAAACATTTGTATTGCGGATGACGTTTTTTACAACACGGACAGTTTTCATTCGACATTGTTGCGACCACATGCTGAAGGTTGGCTTTCGACAACCTTCTTGGGCTTTGATAATTCCATTCCTATTCGAATGAAAACTATTTCCTTTAAAGTTGGCATATCTATAATGGAAGGTATGGAAGAATTAGTTTTTAGAGATAATTCCCAATCATTACGACAAACGGTATCCAGCTTCTGACGTAGGTGGTATTGAAAATAAACGTTGTAGAATCTGGTGTATAATGTTCTTTTTGTTGTGGAATCTACGCTCAAGAGCTTCCCATGCAATACTAGACTCTGCTATTTGATATTTTTAATTATAGAAAGCAACGTTCTAGTGAATTATTGCGAAGTACTTTAATGAACAAGAGATAGAAAAGTATGAAGATAAGCAATTCAGCCCAAATAGTCGCAAGAAACAATTGGTGAATATGTGCTATTAGGCCATATATTGAACGCTTCCTTTCTTGATTGCACCGCATTTTCATAACCAAGACCTCGACCTAGGTTTAACTGAAATTCGCCTGCAGGGAGTAAAGTCTTTCATACAAAGCAGAATTGTGTTTTCAACCACTTTCGCCATGGAATCGAGATTATTGTCAAGAAAACATAGATTCCATTAAAATTCCATAAAAATTTGTTGAGCTCACCCCAACGACACTGTTCGTACATATATTTTGTACGCTTCGTAGCTGCTCGCGAAAAGTTTCGAAGTTTATAGAACGGGAATGATGTGGATGTTATTAATATGAAATTAATTTTAAACGGATTTCCGAATCGATCCTTTTTTACTCCTCTTATATCATAATTTAAATCTGTACATACATCTATGCTTTCCGAATAAAAACCCGTTCATACTTAAAGATCTCATTGTGTAGTTAATAACTTTCGCCAACTTATTTTTTTCGAATCCGGGTTTACCTTGAACTTTATGGGCTTTAGGGGTGTATATAAATTTAATATCAATAACCTCTTCTTTTATTTTTGTGAATAAAAGTTGGTTAATTCCCAATGGCTAACGTATTACATGTTTTGTTATAATTGGATTTGCTCCAAGGTGATGGAAGTAAAATATTTCTGACCTTATCTCTGCCGGATAAAATTAGTCCATTGTTGGTTGTACTGTCGGGGTATGCGATGCCATCAGCACGCTCCGATTGTCGTTTATTAAAGTTGTGGAATCTGGGGCCAAATTACGGCATTCGATATCGATCGAAATTCATATATAAATTGTATTGAAATTTCGATCGATATCGAATGCGGTAATTTGGCTCCTGGTCTTTATAGTTCTCGCAGGAAGAAAGCTTGGGCTCTTGTGACTCTGCTCCTTGTGCTGTCTCAGTGATTACATTCAAAATTTTAGACCAGAAATCTATATTAACGTTCTTTATTTATTTATTTATCTATCTCATACAGTTTATTAAATGCATAAAATTAAAATTTTACATTAGGGTACAATAACTACAACTTAAAAATGTGATGAGATTTTAACGATTGTGATAATCTATAAACTTTTATTTTGATATAAATTTTGGTTCTTATTATGTTACATGAACGTTTCCGTTTGTTTTTGTGCTCCAAAAAGTTCTAAAATTAAATCGTGTAAACAATATATTTATCATATTCATTAGACTAACATCAAGACCATAAGAAGCATATCTTTAATACTCACATATAAAAGTAAAATAAATATAATAATGAAATATTTCGAACAACAAATACTCTACAATACAATCTGAAGTTCCCGGCGATGGTGGTAGTCAGCTATATGCCAAACTAAATAAGTCATCGTCTCCAATGTGGTGCGCTAGCAAATCGGATTGGTTCAATATATGGTTGAATTTGGAATTGATAGTAATACCTGCTGTCTACTGTTGGGTTGACAATGTTAAATTACATTATGAAAACACAACCAGAACTACATACAACACTCCAGGAGTTGAGACGCGAATACAAGGATGGGGTGATCCAGAGGTAGTAGAATGGATAGATCCCACACATAATAAGGCTGGGGCTTATTTTAAAGATATTGGGAATATGTTGGTAGATATGGGATATGAAAGAAGAAAAAATCTACATGGAGCACCGTACGATTTTCGTAAAGCACCAAGTGAGTTTTATAATAATTATTTCATTATCAGGACTAAAGACTACATTTGCCTAATTCTTAGATGAGCACAAACAATACCTAATTGATTTAAAAAAACTAGTTGAAGATACTTATGAGGCTAATTACCAGACTCCCGTCACGTTTATTACGCATAGCATGGGAAGTCCCATGACATTGGTGTTTCTGCAGCAACAACCTATAGAGTGGAGAGAAAAATATGTTGAGAGATTTATAAGTTTGGCTGGTGCATGGGCTGGTAGTATAAAGGCTTTAAAAGTATTTGCCATGGGTGATGATCTCGATTCGTTTTTCCTTAGTGGTAAAATACTCAAAGCTGAGCAAATTACTCATCCTTCATCAGCTTGGCTTTTACCTTCGCCTTTGTTTTGGAAAAGTTCTGATGTTATAGTAGAAACGCCTACACGTGTGTATACAATGGCGCAAATGCAGGAATTTTTCAAAGATATTGGCTATCCAACTGCCTGGGAAATGCGTAAAGACACTTTACAATATACTTTGAATTTCAGTCCTCCAGGCGTGGATCTGCATTGTCTATACGGTGATGGCTTAGACACAGTAGAGAGGTAAGTATGAAAAACTTTTTCTCTATTCCTTTAGTAGTTAAAATAGATGAGATAGTATTACATAAAACTATATTTTAAAACTTTGGGCTGCAATAATCACCGCCGATCTTTCAAATCGCAACTTAAAAGTGTGTTTTCGTAATTTCATTATAAGCAACCAACACAGTGCACATTAGGTCAAATGACTACTTTTTCTTTGCGAAAATAATTACGACTATATTACAATAGTAATCAAAACAATTCCTTTAACCCTTTCGGTCCGACTTTTTTTGGCGAAACAACACTGTGCATGAAAAATCTGTTTTCGTATATTGAAAAAGCATACAAATTTATGATGCTTTGCATTATTTGTTTTTCCGTAAGTCCTTAAATTATCCTGGGATATATTGTCCCAATAGGAGTTTTAAAATTATTGTCCCAATCGGATTTTTGATACAAATGGGACGATATGTCCCATTAGTATCGAAAATGTGTACGAATCCTACAAACGTTTTCCGTATTAATAAATAATGAAACTTAAAAACAGTATTTAATTCATTTTATTTTTATATTTTATGATAAATTATGTAATGATAAAAAATGATATAAGAACTAAAATAAATATTTCATTTTATTATGATAATTTCAATTATAAATTTAAAATAAAAATTATAAAAACAAAGAAATAGAAACTTTTATGTGTGATAAACAGTAAAACAATCAATACAGAGCGCTATTTGACAGTTTGAGCATTTAGTTTTAGTTCTTTTCTCCTTTTTCATAGAACTACATCTTACACAACGTGATCTTTTTCCTGATGAAATTGGCATATGATCTCCTATGTTAATGAAATTGCGCTTACGACTTGCAGGACGTCCGTATGTTATCCTTTTTTTAGTTTTACAATATCTTCTACCAGTTTCTATCATGTCTTCTGCTAGTGGAACCATGAAGCTTATCAATTCTGTTTTTTTATGATTTATTTCTTGGTGAACTATCCATGCATTTACTACAGCCATCATTAATATTTTGAAGAAAACCTTTTTTTGTGGACTTGCGATCCAAATCATATACACCAACCTTCTGGTCCGTAATATCCACTCCACCCATTATAGCTACATATGTTATAATAGCATCAGGACAATCAACATAAATTTTTTCATCGTTTTTTTGCTTCCGTGTAGTCTTATTTGTGGTTGGCGTATGACAATTGGACATAACTATTACTTCTTTCGAGTCTATCCAACGACAAACAGTTGTTCCGAGACAATTTGTCATAAATTCACTCTCATTTCTTTTCAAGTTTTCAGTGAACTTGGGAATATTTTTTCGAGTTTTTATTATAGTTCCCACAGCTGGAAAGTCGTTAAAGTTTATTAAACGGGAACTAGTAAAAAATCTATCGAAACATATCATGACTTCTTTGCTCCGTATGGTACTAGAAAGTTTTTCCACAACTCTTTCTCCCAATGTAGATTGTGATACCACTGCACTTTCTTCCTTTCCGCTGTAAATATTAAGATCATACACAAACCCTGTTTTGGAGTCACATCTTAACCATAGCTTTATACCTCGCTTTATTGGTTTAAGTGGTTGATATTGTTTTAACGATGACCGGCCCTTAAATTTTGCCATTGATTCATCAATAGCTTGAAATGTAGATTCTGTTCTGACACTTGGAAAAGTTTTCTTTACACAAGATACTATCTCCTCTATATAGTACAATTTTGAGCATCCATTTGGTTTTCTAGGATCGTTGAAATACATTTTGGACATTAGAAGTTGAAATCGATCCCTCGAGATTGCATTTTTTATGGCTGAGTTTGCAAGAGTGGGATGTACACTCCAGTAATTTTGAATTCTCGGAACTTCGTTGTAGCTCATGATTAGACAACAGCCTAATACAATCAGAATTTCATACTCATAAATTTTTGCGATTTTAATTTGTTTGTCTCTTTCTAACATTTCAAGTCTTTTATTTGTATTCTAAGCAACAAATATTAGTAATGATTTTGGAAAAACTTTTCTGAAAATATCTAGTTCTGTTGAAGAACGGTTAACATCAGCCAAAATTATAGGATCTTTTTCGTTTGGAATCTGCATTCTAGGTTGAAAATTAGAGTCTGGTCGGGACCATAAGTATGGATTTATAACATTTTCATTCAGATTTATTTCACCCATTGGCTCGTCATTATCGTCGTCTTAGTCACTAGAACCTGAACCTGATGACTCGTTTTCTGATTCGGAATCGCTAGATTCACTGAAATCGGATATATCGGCTTCTAACAGATCTTGAAGTTCCTTACTCATATGTGACATATCTTCCTGCAAATAACACGAATGGGACATATAAACCCAATAAAAAGACCGAATGGGACAATATATCCCAAATCAACAAAAACTAAAATAAAAAACTGTACTTACAAAGTGAAAAAAGTTTTTCTCACGCGAATGGTAGAACGAATTGTTACAAACAAATATACAAAATTGTATCACTCCACAGTTATAATTGTCTCTTTTATTTCACATATAAGTAACAAATGACGCAACCTCCATGAGAGCTTCTCATCAACTAATGCAAAAATCTCATAATAAAACTTACTCAAAAAAAGTACCGTTACTTATTTCATAAGCTAAAGCATCAACATACGTCTGGAATATTTTAACACATGATTCTCTTTACTTTATAGAACAAATCGGACTATTCAAACTTTCTCTGGGACATATTATCCCAAAAGGACCGAAAGGGTTAAGGATTCAATAAATGAAGACAACTTGCATAAAAAAAATTCAACCCATTGGTGACCAAAAATTAACCCATTTTCACCTATTGATTCATTAACTTGTTTCATTAATGCCAAAATATTTATTAATTGTTTAAATCTAATTCATTTTTACGATTAAGTCAAACTGGTTGGTTTTTGAGGATCTACTTTACAAATTTTACGCATTTTTGATGACTTCGTTGGACTTCCAATAATTTCCTTCAAAATTGCAGCCAAGTGCTGATGTTGTTGCCAACGAGAAGACTCGTATCAGCTTGCTTCGTCCTTTTTTTTTGTATATTCCTTTCGCCATATTTCAAAAAGACCACTCCTTTTCACACAGAGGTTACCTGACAAAAGCATTACTCGCAAAACGCACTTTCGGATATATTGCAAATAACTCACTAGACAATATTTCAATTAATTTGTGCAATTTACAGTTAGAAATATATGTACTTACTTGACTTTTTACTTTCCATTTTACACGAATAAATTATCGCAAATAAAATTCGATATATGTGCACTTAACCCATCAACGCCCAAACGAAAAGCGTGAACAATTTTACGAGTTCAACTAAAAAAGAAAAACAAACAAAAAATAACTCTAAAGTTGTGTTTTTAGAGATGTACTAAGTTTAGTACAATGGGCGCTTAGGAGTGGTATTTAGCAAAAAATTTTCTTTCCATACATAGTATTTTCAGGCACTTTTCACATGATGTTTTATATAATACTTTTAAGTTGTCTTGGTATCTTTTGGCCGTTATGACTATTGTTTTTCCTTTCTTCTCCATCAATTCGGGATTACGTCTTTTTGTCTTTTTTCTCACTCAAATACGATCATTGGGGTTTGTAATGCAGTATAATTTCCATGTTTTTCAAATAGTCATGTCCACTATGTGTGTAAATGAGACCCATTACCACTTCTTTTATTGCATTCGGTACAGACTTATTGACGGATCCATTTGATCTGCTCCACCCATGCCTTTATTATATCTTTGGAAAAAGTGAGGTAAATTTGCATCAACTTTTTGTTTTCTCGTGGATCACTATCTTTTGACTTTACCTAATGGGTCATATAACATAGTTCTTTTTTCCCAAAATCTTTTAAAAAAATTTAAATTGATCAGTTGAGGGGCTTTAGCTAGTTCCTATGCGCATTTCACTGGGGCTAATGCAGATCATCAGAGAACCTTTACCCAACATTTCTTAGAATAACTAAAGACATTTATTTCATACTTCCACTTTACTAAGTGAGAAGCTTCGAAACAAATATCAAAGTCACTATTTGAAATTTATTTGTTGGGCGGTTAAGCGAAATCTATATGCATTTCATTGGCGCTTTATACCAATCGTCAGTGGATTTTAACCACTATTTTGAAAAGTGGTATATATATATATATATATATATATATATATTTATATATTTATATATATAGATATATATATATATATATATATATATATAAATATATAAATATATATATATATATATATATATATATATATATATATATATATTTATATATTTATATATTTATATATATATATATATATATATATATATATACATATATATGTTTATAGAACATAAATGTATGGCTGGGCAAGAGAACATGAGCAAAGTCGTCAAAATAGGAGAAAAGATAGCGAAGCTCCTAGAATTTCTCAAGACAGATCAAATGTCCACAAGGATATAGTCTCGATGTCATGAAAAATACAGGAGTTGTATATGCAATTTTCAGATGAGCTAAGCAGCGGAACTGCGCATTGCAAGAAGCAGACGCAGACAGGGGATATGGTAAGACCATTTCTACCTGTTCTCTCAGAAGCGACACCAAAGCTCAGAAGAGACGAAAACACTCTTGGGCCAAAGGGGAATAAAGCTAAAAAGAAGAAGAATGACTCGCCAAATGATGTCATAAGTGGCGAAAGCAGTTTTTTAATATCAGCAGTAGAGAAATGTGCTGCTATTCCGAACCCAAGTAATAATGGGTGGGTAAAGGTCCATCCCATTGTTAGAAGTAAGATAAAAAATAAGCAGGCGTCACGATCGGAGGCCTTGGTTATTAAATCGTCTGGCAACGCTTCCTATGCTGACATTCTCAGGCAAGTGAAGAAAGACCCTAAGCTTGTTGATCTCGGGGAGAATGTAAAACGCATTCGGAAAATCGAGAGAAGTGAGCTGCTGCTAGAGCTGAATAGACATGCTCACCAGAATACAAGTGAGTTCAGGTCGAAAGTGGAAACGGTACTGGGTGAAGCTGCCGAAGTACGAGCACTATCCCAGGAGGTCAGGATTGAAATTAGGGACATAGATGAAGTGTCTTCTAAGGAAGACATCTATGATGCCATAATTAGTAAATCTAATGATGTTAAAGTACTGCAGATGAGTGCAGTTAAATCGCTGAGGAAAGCGTATGGAGGCATACAAACTGCCACGATTGGCCTGAGTGCTCCTTTAGCTAGACGTCTTCTAGAGATGTCTAAAATACGCATCGGCTGGGTCGTATGTCAAATACGGGAAAAGGTTGCACCGAAAAGGTGCTACAATGTCTCGACTACGGACGTAGGACAGGTAATTGTAAGAGCCAGGACCTATCGAAGAATTGTTTGCGGTGTGGGGAAACTGGCCACACAATTGGAACATGTTCCAATAAACGGTCTTGCATGCAAAGGCTGACCATGTCACCGGATATGTAGTTTGTTCGTACTACAAGAGCTACAAAAGCTTAAGGGTTAGAACAGTACTTAAGAATAAAAATATTACAGCTAAATCTCTATCATTGTCAAGCAGCACAAGAGTTGCTTAAGCAAAGCTTACGAGATTTAAACATAGACGTTGCTGTAGTTAGTGAGTCATATAAGAAGATTGTATCTGAAAATTGGGTTGCTGATAATACAGATACATCGGCTACATGATCTACGGGTTCACTAATATTGAGGGAAAAATCAGCACCACAACGTGGGTACACGCGGGCCACTGTCTCTGGCATACGTTTGTACTAAAGACTTGCAAGAGTGTAACTTAAAGTATTACCAAAAGAAATCCAGCATATACATATCTGTTACTATTGATACAAGTGAGCGAATGAGTGTAACTGATATGATATGGTTTTGTTTTTGCATACTCAATCTACTCATAAAAACGAGCGGTCATTTTTTGTTTTGCAATGAGTAACAATTTCATTTGTTTTTTGTTCTCAAATAACTGTTGTACCACATATATTTTGGATATAATTGTTAGCACCACAAATTACACTGTTCTGTAAGAAATCATTTTTTTCTCTCTATTATATAAAATTATATGGATATATGGATTTTGATACGGTAAACTCAAATCCTTTTCGGTTTTTTTCCATCAGGTTGGGATTTTTTTTTTATAGGCGTGGCAAATGTTTTCCTCCAAATTAGTCAGGTACGTAGACATATTTCACCAAACTCGTGTACGAGTTATCCGATTTTTAGAAGATGTGTAACAAAATTGTATTAATTTGGTCGAATATAAATCTTCTCTAACTCCTATGATTTTGGAATTATTCAGAGATAGGGATTGATAAGAATTGTTTTTATTTTTGTTATGTTTATGAATTTTATGTTGTTATGTTCAAGAATTGGATTTTGTGTTTTTAGTTTATAGCATAAGGCTAAATTGTTTTTGTTAAAAAAAAATAATAAAAAACTTGTATGTCATTTTATTTTTATTGAACATTTTTATTTTGGTAAATTAATATTTGTATAGGCTAAATTGTTCTAACTTAGTTAAAATCTCAGAAAGACATGATGATAAATATTCCTAGGCACAAAGGAAGTCAACATCGGTTTTATTCAACTTACACAGCAAAGCAGAACAGCTGTTTTCGAAAGTCGCTACACTTTCATCTTCAGCGCTCATGTGTATATTGTGTTTATCACCACTGTTTAGGTGGCTTAGTTGAATGTGATAACAGTTTTCTATTTACACAAATTTTATTGTGAAAAACAATCCGAGAACTGTGTCAACCTGATGTTAACACTTGTGTGTTATGATACCTGTGTTACCATTTGATTATTTTCTTCATGTCCCATTTTCTGAATTTTTTTGTTCCATTATACATTAAGTCAAACTTTTTTGGTTTGAATTTTATACTTAAGTATATGTAAACGTTTTTCCAATTTTCATTGGTAGCTCAAGCCAAAGCTTAAATTGTATGTGATTTTATTTTTATTGAACATTTTTATTTTGCTATATATTGTGTTACCATTTGATTATTTTCTTCATGTCCCATTTTCTGAATTTTTTTGTTCCATTATACATTAAGTCAAACTTTTTTGGTTTGAATCTTATACTTAAGTATATGTGAACGTTTTTCCAATTTTCCAAATTTCATTGGTAGTGATGGACGCAGCTGCCAGGTGTCCTGTTATAATAGCAAGAGATTTCAATGCGTTGGCTGTTGAATAGGGTTGCCCCTCGACGAATGTAAGAAGGAAGGTTCTATTGGCAGCACTCGGTGTTACACTCTTAAACTCGAGATGAGGAAATGGTGGTTCCATTATTGACATTACGTTTGCCAGCAATACCATCATAAACCGAGTAGCTGATACGCCATGTGTTTTGCCATCTGTATGGAGGATATGGACTTGAATGGTTCAGCTGAAAATATGGCAGAAGAATTGCTAGACCATATCGCGTGATGCATCTAGCGGAAAAGATCCGCCAACAGGCCACAGGTTCATTGGTGAAATAAAGATGTTGCTAGCTTGAGGGCTGAGTGTATACGTGCCAGAAGGCAATATACAAGAACTCGATGTATGTTAGAAAATAGTGCACACCAACAAAATTATAGGGATAAGAGGAGGGCCCTAAAAATTGCAATTCGTAGGAACAAGCGGCAGTGTGTTTTCTTAATATCTGTGACGAGATAGATAGTAATCCTTGGGGTCTTGCATATAAGCTGGTCCTGAAGAAGTCACACAAAGGAGTGACAAAATATCGAAAAACAATTTATAATTTAATAAAAATAAAGAGACCTTAAACTATTAACTATATATATATATATATATATATATATATATATATATATATAAATATATGTATACTTATATATATATATATATATATATATATATATATAAATATATGTATACTTATATATATATATATATATATATATATATATAAGTATTTATATTTATATATATATATATATATATATATATATATATATATATATATATATATATAAATATATATATATATATTTATATATATATATATATATATATATATAAGTATTTTTATATATATATATATATATATATATATATATATAAATATATATATATATATATATATATATTTATATATTTTTATATATATATATATATATATATATATATAATATATATATATATATATATATATATATATATATATAAGTATTTATATATATATATATATATATATATATATATATATAAGTATTTATATATATATATATATATATATATATATAAGTATTTATATATATATATATATATATATATAAGTATTTATATATATATAT
This sequence comes from Linnaemya vulpina, assembly GCA_963675445.1. Lineage (NCBI taxonomy): Eukaryota > Metazoa > Arthropoda > Insecta > Diptera > Tachinidae > Linnaemya > Linnaemya vulpina. The sequence goes on from OY776276.1 coordinate 43,229,250, forward strand.
ATATATATATATATATATATATTCATTATATTATATATATATGTTTTGCCTTATAAATACTTTCATTGTTTTCCAAAGGATTTCTAATTGTATTGTTTAAGCCAAAATGTTTGACTTCTATAATTTATTCTTTAATTTGGTCATATTGACTTACTTCAATAATTAGTATTTTGTCAGGGTCCACGTTTGCTCCTTTTTTAAATCATTCTTGATTTTTCGGAGTATTCCTTGGATTCTGACTAGTAAAATATCTAACGGTTTGGTTTTACTCGTTTGTTCGGTCATTTGCTGTATTTTTTATGTATAATATCTTACGTGTTTGTGAGCCTTTACGAAAGTGACACACACTATCCAAAACCATAAACAAATTATAAAAAGGTAAAAATAAAGAAACATATATTGAATTTGAAAACATTAATACCAATTGTTTTTTATTTAACTTCCTTCTTTGCACGCAAACATTTGGTCCTTCGAGCCGGATATTGGAGGATAAATTTATTATTTCAAAGGTGCTAATCTTCTGTTGTTTCTTTTATAAAAGATCTTCACCAATCCCAAAAAATTCATCACTCCATTTTATAAACATATATTTATATTTCACTGGAAAATAAAAGGTGCGTAATCTCGTTTATTTAAAAAGTGAAAAATTTAGAATGTATGGAGAAAGAAAACTTAGTGTAAAGAAAAAGAAGGAAACAATTGTTGTTTTCATATATAGTGATTGATCGCTTTGCAATATTAATTATTACAAGGCAGACATATTTGTGTTGAAAACTCCATCTGGTTTTCAATTGTCCTTAAAGTAATTCTGACGTTTGCTTTGATTTATTTTCGTGATCAATATATCACGTACTAATAAAATCAATCGTGCTTATTGTTTATGTGGACGGACGGAATCTTAGAATAATTTTAATATTAAGTTTCTTATTATCGGTGAATTTCTAAACAAATACTTTATAAAGTGGCAAATTAGGATTAAAATACGCAAAGAAAATTGCTTGGAAAAAATATATAAGTGCATATACATATATTGTTGTGATACATTGTTGGTGTAATAAATAAAACATATAAATTTTTTTGATTCTTAATTTTTTTTAATTGTGGAATTTAGCACTCTTTAGTCGGTCAAATTGGTCGAGATAGATTTTGTGTTGAATGTGTGTGAATAAATTTCATTAAAATTAAATTTTATTAAACTCTAGATTTAATGAAACAAAAGCCTCAAATTTATATATTTGAAATAAAGTGTTAAAAATAAATTTGTATCACAAAGGATAATGACGTCAATTATAAAGAAATTTATCCGTGTATCAGATGCACTGATTAAGAAGAAGATTTGCACACTGTAGAGAAGAATTGAAAAAGTTGTGGGAGAAAGTGACAGTGGTTTATGAGGACTGTCTGGATGATTTACGACCACAATGGCTAAATATGACGCTTCTTACGCAGCTTATTTAAATTGCTTATCTCTAATTAATGAAACAGTGATTGAATTAATGAATGATTCGATGACAAAGAATTATAACGTGAGTAGTTCTGACCATAATCTCACCTTACCTCCGTGTGATGTAAACACATTTGAAGGTGATTATATTTCGTGGCCAGCCTTTCGTGACCTTTTCACTACCTTATATATAAATAGTTCGCGTTTGAGTAATATAGAGCGGTTTTGTCATTTGATACGGAAAACTGCCGGCGAGGCAAAGGAAATTGTATCAAAGTACCCACTTAGTAATGAGGGTTTTGATATAGCTTGGCAAAATTTAAAGGACGCATATGAGAATCCTCACATGCTTGTCAATAATCAATTGAAAATTTTGTTCAAACTTCCTTCATTTGACAAAGAATCTAGTGATGGTCTCAAAATTTTGCAACGAGGTGTCAATAATTGTTAGACTTCGCTTGCAATATTTAAAGTTTCGACAGAAAGTTGAGATCCAATCCTAATTTTTATGTGTATTCAACGTTTGCCCACGTCCACTATTAGTTTATGGGAATATAGTGTTAAGGAAAAATCTGAATTGTCAAAATGGAAAGATTTTGACGCCTTTTTGACAAAAAGAATTCAGACTTTAGAATGTGTTCGAGATCTTAAAGACTCATCGGTAGGGAAACCTTCAGTGCAAAAAACCAAAGTTCATGTAGTAAATTCTAATTCGAATGTAACTTATTGTGTTCTTTGTCGTACTTCAGGACATTTCTTGCGGACATGTAAACGATTTAAGAATCTTTCAATTTCGGAGAGGTTCTCAACAGTTAAGAAATATCATTGTTGTGTTAAATGTTTGTCTAGAGAACATGAAGCAAAGAATTGTAAAAGTCCTTTTAATTGCAAGACGTGTAATAAAAGGCATCATTCTTTGTTGCATCGTGAGGTATCTACTACTGAAGGTTCGTTAGATTTAGCAGAGCGGGATAATTCGGCAATTCCCCCTGCTAGTTCGCAAAATAATGATGCAAATTCTTCTCTACCATCTACCTCTAGGGGCTTGTCGTCAAATCGACAAGTTTTCCACGTTACTCAAAACCGTAAAGTGCTTTTGGGAACCGCTATGGTGAATATTGTTCATCAGGGTATGACGTACCCCGCGCGAGTTACGTCAGACTCAACGCCGACTCCAACAAAATTTAATATTAATTGTAACAAATAACAAAAGTTAAAAAAAGCTTTAGCTGACGCTAAGTTGTGCTAAATAAATATACAACCACTTCACTTTGCATAAAGGTTTTGCAATTGATACTCAAATTACGAAAGAACGTTGTTGATACTTCCGTAAGAATAAGCACTTATTATTTTATAGTTATAAGCATTTCTGATTAAGTATAAATAGATTGAACAAAGTAATTTTAGGAGATTATTAATCGAACCATTATCAATAAAAGTTTAAAAAACAAAACTTAAGTTTGTTTTTTTTATTCCTAAAGGAATACTTACATTTAACTGGCGCAGTCGAATAGGATCTAGTCCCGAAGGACAAGATAAAGTGCAATTGTGAAATATTATAAATTCATAAGAATTTAAATAAACAAATAAAACTTTAATTTAAGAAGGACAAAATAAAGAGCAATTGTGAAAAAATTATAAATTCATAGGAATTTAAATAATCAAATAAAACTTTAATTTAAAAAGGACAAGATAAAGTGCAATAGATTCAGAAGAATCTAAACAAAGAAATAAAAACTCAAAATTTTTTATAAATGAACAGTGAACAATACTATTAAATAAAATCTAAAACTATAAATGAACAGTCAAATTTTAAAACAAAAATTTAACAATAATAAATTGAACAGTAATTGAACAGTGAACAATATTACACAAGAAGAAATATATTTCTACAATGGCAACAAGCTCGTCATCTTCAAACTCAACTGAATCATCCCCAATCCCAATAACCGATGTTTTAAAAGAGGCATCCAGAATAAGGGAATATAGAGGAACAAAGGACTATGACTTATCATCGTTCATCAGGGAAGTAGAACTTTTCCTGCCAATTATTGAAAACACCAACCTGGAAGATTATGTCTTCCAAAGATGTATTGTGAACAAAATACAGGGAGAAGCACTAAATATCATCCGGACTCTAGGAAATAATCCAACGTGGGCAGCAATAAAAAAGGAGCTCTTCAACAATTTTGGCATCAGAGAAACTTATCACCACCTTTATCACCAAGCACCAGCTTTAAGAAATTTCAATGTAAGTCAATATTACCATAGTCTAAGTAACATTTTAAGTAGAATAAACGAAAAATATACACAAGATCCAGACGAACCAATAGAATTTTCACCAAAGAATAATGAAGCCATGATCTTAAAAACCTTTTTAAGTAATATACCCCCATACATGGCTAGTATTATTTACAGCAGAAATATAACAAATATAAGAACAGCCTTCTATACTCTAGAAGAAACAGGAATTATAAAACAAGACATTAACAACAGATCAAATAGACAAACACAATACAATCAATTCAATTATCTTGGACACAACAAACAATTTAACAATACAGGACAACATTCCAATCCAAAACAATATCGACAACCGACTAACTCCGGACAATATAGACACACAAATAACTCAGAATTATACCGTAACAGACAACCAGCTAACTCAACTCATATTAAATCAGAACAACGTAGACAAACATATAGACCAACATACAATTCATTTAGACAAAACTTCAACGAAAGACCAGAACCAATGGAAGTAGACCACATCCACGAAGGAAATTTTCAGTCACCAGCCCAAAGGCAAATTTACCGCTAGTAGAGCTAACTATAGGTACTACTAAATAAAATGCTTAATAGATACAGGCTCCTCAACAACTTTAATGAACCAAAACAAGTTCCCTCAACATAAAAGAATAAAACTAAACCGACCTTTACTTTTTAAAACACTAAACGGACAATTGGAAGTTAACCACGAAATTCGAACGGAAATACCAAAAGAATTTAACGACAGGAACCTTATGTGCTGGAAATTGACAGATTTTAAAAATAAACAATTTGATGGTTTGATAGGGCAAAATATTTTAAGAATTCTAAAAGTTAACATAAATATCGGGGAAGAATACATTGAAGTTAATAAGAATAGGATAAAATTTTGTAATGCTTGTCCATACGATTACGAAAACATCCACACACTAGAAAGTTCACTAAGTAATAACGTAATAGATAAACTCTTAAGAGAAGATTTAAACAAAGAAGAGAGTATGAAACTCAAAACTTTATTGGATAAAAATAAAGACCTATTCTTCCAAGAAGGAATGAAATTAAGTCACACTCATGAAATCCAACATGAGATAATTACAAAAACAAATAATCCTGTATATTCCAAAATATACAGATACCCTCAAATGCATGAGGAAGAAATAAATCGACAAATGAAGGAGATGCTCGAACAAAACATTATTAGGGAAAGCAATTCTCCTTACAACTCACCTATTTGGATAGTTCCGAAAAAAAACGGACTATTCAGGGAAGAAAAAGTGGCGGATAGTCATCGACTACCGCAAACTAAATGAAATAACAACTGATGATAAATTCCCTATGCCAAATATCGAAAGTATATTAGATAAACTTGCCAAATCACAGTACTTCACAACCCTTGACTTAGCCAAGGGCTTTCATCAAATTAAAATTAAAGATGAAGACATGAAAAAAACGGCATTTTCAACCCCACTAGGTCATTACGAATTCGTTTGAATGCCGTTTGGTTTGAAAAATACCCCCTCGACATTTCAGCGATTAATGAACTCAGTCTTAAGAAACCTCATCAATAAAATTTGCGTTGTGTACTTAGACGATATATTGATTTTCAGCACAAGTTTGGAAGAACATATAGTAAACATCCAAAAAGTCTTCAATAATCTTAGAGAACACAACTTAAAAATACAGGTGGACAAATGCAAATTCTTTGCTAAAGAAACTGAATATTTAGGACATATATTGACGACAAATGGCATTAAACCGAACCCTATAAAAATAGAAAGTATACAAAAGCTCAAGCTTCCTGATACACAAAAGCAAATAAAATCCTTCCTTGGGGCCACCGGATACTACAGGAAATTTATCAAGGATTATGCTAAAATCGCATGTTGTATGACAAAATATCTTAGAAAAAACACAAAAGTTAATAAAAGTGATCCCCAGTATATCGATGCATTCCAAAAATTAAAAAGACAACTAACTAACCCACCCATACTCAAATATCCTGACTTCACAAAAAAATTTAAACTGGTAACGGATGCCAGTGACTATGCAATAGGGGCTGTACTCATGCAAGGAGATCACCCTATAAGTTATGCAAGCAGAACACTTAACGATCACGAGAAAAAATATGCAACCGTTGAGAAAGAGCTACTGGCCATCGTTTGGGCAGTCAAGTATTATAGACCGTACACATATGGTAGACCATTCGAATTAGCAACAGATCACCAACCCTTAGTTTGGCTTTATACAAAACACAAAGGGAAAGACATAAATCCCAGGCTTCAGAGATGGCTAATGGAATTAGGAGTATACAACATAGACATGCTCCATATCAAAGGCAAAGAAAACAAAATCGCAGACTTTCTAAGTAGAATAAATTCCGATACAGGTGAAATTCATGCAATAGAAGAAAACGGAACTAACGACAATTCAAGCACTGCCGCTACAATCCATTCACAACAAGAGGAATCAAATGATCACATTCCAATTTTAGACACAGTAGTAAATAGATTCCCAACCCAAATAATTTTAGCTGAACATAAAACAAATGAAATAAACATAGTCAACGGAAAAAGAAAAATTTTTGTAAGTAGGGACGACATTGAAAATGATTTTATGTCTGACATTTTCAGAAGATTTTTGAAAAACGGAACAGTTGGAATTTTCTCTGAATTACCTTATGAAATTTTTAATAGGGTCCAACTCAAGCTAATTGACCTCTTTGGTACTAGCATAAAATTCTACAAATGCAGCTATCATGCAAAAGACATACAAAACGAAGACGAGGCTTACAAACAGGTCGCGAAATACCATAAGCTAGAAACTGGACACGGCGGTATCACAGAAAACTACGAAGGACTGAAAAAGAAAATCTATCTTAAAAATCTTAAAACATTAGTACACAAATATATTAACAACTGCGATATCTGTAACAAGGCGAAATATGACCGCAAACCCATTAAACCCAAATTTCACACAACAGAAACACCATCGGATGTTAACCAAATTATTCACTTGGACGTTTACACTATCAAAAAACACAGTTTTATGACCTTTATAGACAAATTCTCTAAACATGCTATTGCAATATACCTAGAGGACAGAAATAGTACAACAATAGTCGAAAAATTAAGACAATTTTTATCCACAAGAAGCAAACCTACTAAAATAATTACTGATAATGAATTTAATTCAACAAACGTTAAGGATTTTCTTAGACAGGAAGGAATCGAAGTACACTTCACAAAACCTAACAATCACACAGGAAACTCAGACATAGAAAGGTTACACAGTACACTATCAGAAAAATTCAGAACACTGGAATCAGAAAATTCTTCCTTATCAACGCAAGAACGAACTTTTAAGTGTATAGAATGGTACAATAGGTCAATCCACTCACCGAGTAGACATTATGGAAGGAAAAGTTGAAAAATATAAAATAGAAGAAAAGATAAGACAAGCAAAACAACGCATTATAGATAAGAGAAATGAAACCAGAGAAGATTTTCAAAGAACAGATAACGAAGGTTACGTTAAGAACTATAAAGTACTGAGACATAAATATGAACCTAGATATAGAAAACTAAAACTTGACAATATACATCCTTCAAACATTAAACGAAAAAATAAATTTTCAGACCAACTGGATATTACTCGTTACGCTTCTGACACTACTACCAATGACGATAGCATCCCTGACGATTCAACCCATTAACAACAACAATGGATTTGCAGAAATTAAATTAGACGACGTTAAACTAATTATAAACTACAACAAAATTATCCACATAATTGATATTCAAAATATAAGAAACGTTATTAACTATTTAGCAAAAGAAATAGAGCAGTTGCAATCGACAAATAACAAAATATTGCTCGAACATGAAGTAGAAAAAATTAAATTAAAAGCACAAACCTTACTTCCTAACAGACAAAAACGAGGTCTAATTAATGTAATAGGTTCAGGATTGAAATGGATAGCCGGAACGATGAATGACGATGACAGAGTAGAAATTGAAGAACACCTTAAGATAATAGACGAAAACAACCATAAAGCAATCGAAAATATTAACAGAAACATACATATAAACGATCATTTCAACAGAACTATTAACAAATTGAAATTAACGATTGATGCTGACAGAAAAACTCTATTTACAAGACTAAATTCGATAAGAAAAAACGATGACCAAATGATGGAGCAAATAAATTACGTGGAAATCTTACTTAAATTAAAAATTTTATCAGATAACTTGGAGCATATTCAAAACAACATAGCATCAGCCAAACTCAATGTAATGACCAGTAATATTTTGACCGACAAAGAAATTAACGACTTCAAAATTGACTTTTATGAATTACAATATGTACAGTTAGGAGCAGCAAAATATAAAGACGACCATATCATATTTGTCATAAAATTTCCAAGAGACACAGTCACAGTTAAAAGATCTCTGATAACACCAATAACAGACACCAAATTCACACAATTAAACTTTACCCCACAAGAAGTCATATACTATAACGGAACAGCCTATAATTACAAGCAAAATCCTAATCTTAAAGATATCAAGAAATCCAATTTATGTATTTTTAGTAATAAATGTAAAAAAGTAAGAGCATACAAACAAGAAATAACTGAAATAGAATCTGGATTAATACTATTAAAAAATTCGAACAATAGCTATGTTACTAGCAATTGCGATGAAAGAAAATTTTCAATTAAAGGAAACAGTTTATTTACCTTTCATGATTGTAAATTAAATATTGACAATGAAACATTTTCAAATTCAAAAAAAATATATAGAGATAATTTCATCATACCTTCTAGCAATCAAATTCAATTCGACACAATCGAACCAACATTTGATGAAATAGTTTTAAGCGAAATGGAAAATGTAAAAGAAATAGAAGAACTAAAATACCATAAAACATTTAGCAAAAACTCCATTGTAATCATATTTATAATAATAGTTGTAATAATTGTAGTATCAACAATGTTTTGCGTACACATAGTAATAAAACAAAATTCTTTAAAACAAAAAATTCAGGAGAATTTTAACACAAGGGAGGGAGGAGTTACGTCAGACTCAACGCCGACTCCAACAAAATTTAATATTAATTGGAACAAATAACAAAAGTTCAATAGCCCAACTTTAGCTGACGCTAAGTTGTGCTAAATAAATATACAACCACTTCACTTTGCATAAAGGTTTTGCAATTGCTACTCAAATTACGAAAGAACGTTGTTGATACTTCCGTAAGAATAAGCACTTATTATTTTATAGTTATAAGCATTTCTGATTAAGTATAAATAGATTGAACAAAGTAATTTTAGGAGATTATTAATCGAACCATTATCAATAAAAGTTTAAAAAACAAAACTTAAGTTTGTTTTTTTTATTCCTAAAGGAATACTTACATTTAACTGGCGCAGTCGAATAGGATCTAGTCCCGAAGGACAAGATAAAGTGCAATTGTGAAATATTATAAATTCATAAGAATTTAAATAAACAAATAAAACTTTAATTTAAGAAGGACAAAATAAAGAGCAATTGTGAAAAAATTATAAATTCATAGGAATTTAAATAATCAAATAAAACTTTAATTTAAAAAGGACAAGATAAAGTGCAATAGATTCAGAAGAATCTAAACAAAGAAATAAAAACTCAAAATTTTTTATAAATGAACAGTGAACAATACTATTAAATAAAATCTAAAACTATAAATGAACAGTCAAATTTTAAAACAAAAATTTAACAATAATAAATTGAACAGTAATTGAACAGTGAACAATATTACACAAGAAGAAATATATTTCTACAATGGCAACAAGCTCGTCATCTTCAAACTCAACTGAATCATCCCCAATCCCAATAACCGATGTTTTAAAAGAGGCATCCAGAATAAGGGAATATAGAGGAACAAAGGACTATGACTTATCATCGTTCATCAGGGAAGTAGAACTTTTCCTGCCAATTATTGAAAACACCAACCTGGAAGATTATGTCTTCCAAAGATGTATTGTGAACAAAATACAGGGAGAAGCACTAAATATCATCCGGACTCTAGGAAATAATCCAACGTGGGCAGCAATAAAAAAGGAGCTCTTCAACAATTTTGGCATCAGAGAAACTTATCACCACCTTTATCACCAAGCACCAGCTTTAAGAAATTTCAATGTAAGTCAATATTACCATAGTCTAAGTAACATTTTAAGTAGAATAAACGAAAAATATACACAAGATCCAGACGAACCAATAGAATTTTCACCAAAGAATAATGAAGCCATGATCTTAAAAACCTTTTTAAGTAATATACCCCCATACATGGCTAGTATTATTTACAGCAGAAATATAACAAATATAAGAACAGCCTTCTATACTCTAGAAGAAACAGGAATTATAAAACAAGACATTAACAACAGATCAAATAGACAAACACAATACAATCAATTCAATTATCTTGGACACAACAAACAATTTAACAATACAGGACAACATTCCAATCCAAAACAATATCGACAACCGACTAACTCCGGACAATATAGACACACAAATAACTCAGAATTATACCGTAACAGACAACCAGCTAACTCAACTCATATTAAATCAGAACAACGTAGACAAACATATAGACCAACATACAATTCATTTAGACAAAACTTCAACGAAAGACCAGAACCAATGGAAGTAGACCACATCCACGAAGGAAATTTTCAGTCACCAGCCCAAAGGCAAATTTACCGCTAGTAGAGCTAACTATAGGTACTACTAAAATAAAATGCTTAATAGATACAGGCTCCTCAACAACTTTAATGAACCAAAACAAGTTCCCTCAACATAAAAGAATAAAACTAAACCGACCTTTACTTTTTAAAACACTAAACGGACAATTGGAAGTTAACCACGAAATTCGAACGGAAATACCAAAAGAATTTAACGACAGGAACCTTATGTGCTGGAAATTGACAGATTTTAAAAATAAACAATTTGATGGTTTGATAGGGCAAAATATTTTAAGAATTCTAAAAGTTAACATAAATATCGGGGAAGAATACATTGAAGTTAATAAGAATAGGATAAAATTTTGTAATGCTTGTCCATACGATTACGAAAACATCCACACACTAGAAAGTTCACTAAGTAATAACGTAATAGATAAACTCTTAAGAGAAGATTTAAACAAAGAAGAGAGTATGAAACTCAAAACTTTATTGGATAAAAATAAAGACCTATTCTTCCAAGAAGGAATGAAATTAAGTCACACTCATGAAATCCAACATGAGATAATTACAAAAACAAATAATCCTGTATATTCCAAAATATACAGATACCCTCAAATGCATGAGGAAGAAATAAATCGACAAATGAAGGAGATGCTCGAACAAAACATTATTAGGGAAAGCAATTCTCCTTACAACTCACCTATTTGGATAGTTCCGAAAAAAAACGGACTATTCAGGGAAGAAAAAGTGGCGGATAGTCATCGACTACCGCAAACTAAATGAAATAACAACTGATGATAAATTCCCTATGCCAAATATCGAAAGTATATTAGATAAACTTGCCAAATCACAGTACTTCACAACCCTTGACTTAGCCAAGGGCTTTCATCAAATTAAAATTAAAGATGAAGACATGAAAAAAACGGCATTTTCAACCCCACTAGGTCATTACGAATTCGTTTGAATGCCGTTTGGTTTGAAAAATACCCCCTCGACATTTCAGCGATTAATGAACTCAGTCTTAAGAAACCTCATCAATAAAATTTGCGTTGTGTACTTAGACGATATATTGATTTTCAGCACAAGTTTGGAAGAACATATAGTAAACATCCAAAAAGTCTTCAATAATCTTAGAGAACACAACTTAAAAATACAGGTGGACAAATGCAAATTCTTTGCTAAAGAAACTGAATATTTAGGACATATATTGACGACAAATGGCATTAAACCGAACCCTATAAAAATAGAAAGTATACAAAAGCTCAAGCTTCCTGATACACAAAAGCAAATAAAATCCTTCCTTGGGGCCACCGGATACTACAGGAAATTTATCAAGGATTATGCTAAAATCGCATGTTGTATGACAAAATATCTTAGAAAAAACACAAAAGTTAATAAAAGTGATCCCCAGTATATCGATGCATTCCAAAAATTAAAAAGACAACTAACTAACCCACCCATACTCAAATATCCTGACTTCACAAAAAAATTTAAACTGGTAACGGATGCCAGTGACTATGCAATAGGGGCTGTACTCATGCAAGGAGATCACCCTATAAGTTATGCAAGCAGAACACTTAACGATCACGAGAAAAAATATGCAACCGTTGAGAAAGAGCTACTGGCCATCGTTTGGGCAGTCAAGTATTATAGACCGTACACATATGGTAGACCATTCGAATTAGCAACAGATCACCAACCCTTAGTTTGGCTTTATACAAAACACAAAGGGAAAGACATAAATCCCAGGCTTCAGAGATGGCTAATGGAATTAGGAGTATACAACATAGACATGCTCCATATCAAAGGCAAAGAAAACAAAATCGCAGACTTTCTAAGTAGAATAAATTCCGATACAGGTGAAATTCATGCAATAGAAGAAAACGGAACTAACGACAATTCAAGCACTGCCGCTACAATCCATTCACAACAAGAGGAATCAAATGATCACATTCCAATTTTAGACACAGTAGTAAATAGATTCCCAACCCAAATAATTTTAGCTGAACATAAAACAAATGAAATAAACATAGTCAACGGAAAAAGAAAAATTTTTGTAAGTAGGGACGACATTGAAAATGATTTTATGTCTGACATTTTCAGAAGATTTTTGAAAAACGGAACAGTTGGAATTTTCTCTGAATTACCTTATGAAATTTTTAATAGGGTCCAACTCAAGCTAATTGACCTCTTTGGTACTAGCATAAAATTCTACAAATGCAGCTATCATGCAAAAGACATACAAAACGAAGACGAGGCTTACAAACAGGTCGCGAAATACCATAAGCTAGAAACTGGACACGGCGGTATCACAGAAAACTACGAAGGACTGAAAAAGAAAATCTATCTTAAAAATCTTAAAACATTAGTACACAAATATATTAACAACTGCGATATCTGTAACAAGGCGAAATATGACCGCAAACCCATTAAACCCAAATTTCACACAACAGAAACACCATCGGATGTTAACCAAATTATTCACTTGGACGTTTACACTATCAAAAAACACAGTTTTATGACCTTTATAGACAAATTCTCTAAACATGCTATTGCAATATACCTAGAGGACAGAAATAGTACAACAATAGTCGAAAAATTAAGACAATTTTTATCCACAAGAAGCAAACCTACTAAAATAATTACTGATAATGAATTTAATTCAACAAACGTTAAGGATTTTCTTAGACAGGAAGGAATCGAAGTACACTTCACAAAACCTAACAATCACACAGGAAACTCAGACATAGAAAGGTTACACAGTACACTATCAGAAAAATTCAGAACACTGGAATCAGAAAATTCTTCCTTATCAACGCAAGAACGAACTTTTAAGTGTATAGAATGGTACAATAGGTCAATCCACTCACCGAGTAGACATTATGGAAGGAAAAGTTGAAAAATATAAAATAGAAGAAAAGATAAGACAAGCAAAACAACGCATTATAGATAAGAGAAATGAAACCAGAGAAGATTTTCAAAGAACAGATAACGAAGGTTACGTTAAGAACTATAAAGTACTGAGACATAAATATGAACCTAGATATAGAAAACTAAAACTTGACAATATACATCCTTCAAACATTAAACGAAAAAATAAATTTTCAGACCAACTGGATATTACTCGTTACGCTTCTGACACTACTACCAATGACGATAGCATCCCTGACGATTCAACCCATTAACAACAACAATGGATTTGCAGAAATTAAATTAGACGACGTTAAACTAATTATAAACTACAACAAAATTATCCACATAATTGATATTCAAAATATAAGAAACGTTATTAACTATTTAGCAAAAGAAATAGAGCAGTTGCAATCGACAAATAACAAAATATTGCTCGAACATGAAGTAGAAAAAATTAAATTAAAAGCACAAACCTTACTTCCTAACAGACAAAAACGAGGTCTAATTAATGTAATAGGTTCAGGATTGAAATGGATAGCCGGAACGATGAATGACGATGACAGAGTAGAAATTGAAGAACACCTTAAGATAATAGACGAAAACAACCATAAAGCAATCGAAAATATTAACAGAAACATACATATAAACGATCATTTCAACAGAACTATTAACAAATTGAAATTAACGATTGATGCTGACAGAAAAACTCTATTTACAAGACTGAATTCGATAAGAAAAAACGATGACCAAATGATGGAGCAAATAAATTACGTGGAAATCTTACTTAAATTAAAAATTTTATCAGATAACTTGGAGCATATTCAAAACAACATAGCATCAGCCAAACTCAATGTAATGACCAGTAATATTTTGACCGACAAAGAAATTAACGACTTCAAAATTGACTTTTATGAATTACAATATGTACAGTTAGGAGCAGCAAAATATAAAGACGACCATATCATATTTGTCATAAAATTTCCAAGAGACACAGTCACAGTTAAAAGATCTCTGATAACACCAATAACAGACACCAAATTCACACAATTAAACTTTACCCCACAAGAAGTCATATACTATAACGGAACAGCCTATAATTACAAGCAAAATCCTAATCTTAAAGATATCAAGAAATCCAATTTATGTATTTTTAGTAATAAATGTAAAAAAGTAAGAGCATACAAACAAGAAATAACTGAAATAGAATCTGGATTAATACTATTAAAAAATTCGAACAATAGCTATGTTACTAGCAATTGCGATGAAAGAAAATTTTCAATTAAAGGAAACAGTTTATTTACCTTTCATGATTGTAAATTAAATATTGACAATGAAACATTTTCAAATTCAAAAAAAATATATAGAGATAATTTCATCATACCTTCTAGCAATCAAATTCAATTCGACACAATCGAACCAACATTTGATGAAATAGTTTTAAGCGAAATGGAAAATGTAAAAGAAATAGAAGAACTAAAATACCATAAAACATTTAGCAAAAACTCCATTGTAATCATATTTATAATAATAGTTGTAATAATTGTAGTATCAACAATGTTTTGCGTACACATAGTAATAAAACAAAATTCTTTAAAACAAAAAATTCAGGAGAATTTTAACACAAGGGAGGGAGGAGTTACGTCAGACTCAACGCCGACTCCAACAAAATTTAATATTAATTGGAACAAATAACAAAAGTTCAATAGCCCAACTTTAGCTGACGCTAAGTTGTGCTAAATAAATATACAACCACTTCACTTTGCATAAAGGTTTTGCAATTGCTACTCAAATTACGAAAGAACGTTGTTGATACTTCCGTAAGAATAAGCACTTATTATTTTATAGTTATAAGCATTTCTGATTAAGTATAAATAGATTGAACAAAGTAATTTTAGGAGATTATTAATCGAACCATTATCAATAAAAGTTAAAAAAAAAAAACTTAAGTTTGTTTTTTTTTTATTCCTAAAGGAATACTTACATTTAACTCGCATGCTCTTATTGACCCGGCTTCAGAAACGTCATTTATTTCTGAAAAATTAAAAAATCGTTTGAAACTAATAACACATTCGACGAATGTTGAAGTTTCAGGTATTAACCAAACAGTTTCTGCTCGAACTAGAAAGGTTTGTCCTTTGAAAATTAGTTCTTTTATAGATCAGACTCTTGTCTTGGAAACAATGGCCTTTGTATTACCAAACATTTCTGCTGCATTGCCATCTTTCTTAATCAGTCCAAGTCTTCGTAATAAGTTTTCAACTTTGCAGTTGGCCGACCCTCATTTTTATCAATCAAGACCGGTTGATATATTATTGGGGGCTGATATATATTCGCAATTGATCTTGAATGGGATTCAAAGAAATGGTTTCGAATCTTTAATAGCTCAAAATACTATATTTGGATGGATCATCATGGGATCTGTTTTAGACACACCAATTCAGGTATATTCTACAACAGTAGAACTTTTGCCGGAAGATAATATTAATAGAAATCTTGTTAGATTTTGGGAATTGGAAGAAACCCCGAAACGCAAGGTTTTAACACCCTTTGATAGAATTTGTGAGGAAAATTATCGGAGAACAACGCGACGGAACTCCGAAGGCCGATATATAGTGACGCTACCTTTTAAGCTGGAAGTTCATCAATCAATCAATTTGGATTTTTCAAAACAGAATGTCATGGCACAATTTTTGAGAAATGAATTTTCTCTTCTGCTCAAACCTGAAATCAAAGCATTATATGATAATGTGGTTAACGAATATAGTCTTTTAGACCATATGAGGCCTGTGTTAGAAAATATTTCTAGCAAAAACGTGGTTTCGTGTTATCTTCCTCATTATCCTGTAATTAAACCTGACCGGAAAACTACGAAATTGCTTTTCGTATTTAACGCATCAAATAAGACATCAAACGGTAAAAGCTTAAATGATTGCTTATATGTGTGCCCCACATTGCAATCTGATTTGGTGCTTTTAATTTTACGTTGGAGGCTCTTTCGATATGTGTTTAATTGCGACATTACGCAAATGTATAGACAAATTCGTCTTGACCTTGCTCATACTCCGTTCCAACGTATACCATTCCGCTCTTCCCCGACGGAGGAGGTCAAAACGTATGATTTACAGACTGTAACTTTTGGTGTAAATTGTGTTCCCTATCTGGCGATACGGACACTTTTACAATTGGCAGATGATTCAGAAAATGAATATCCTCTTGCGGCAAATATATTGCGCAAATCTATGTATGTTGACGACGTACTAACGGGTGCTCATGATATTTCATCTGCTCTGAAGGCTAGGGATCAACTTCGAAATGTTTTATTGTCAGCAAAATTTGAGCTTAGAAAATGGACTCCTAATGCTATAGAAATTTTGAATGGCCTTCCGTCAGATTATTTAGTAGATTCGAAGCTTTTAACATTTGTTGAATCCAGCAGCTCTAAAACATTGGGTATTCAATGGAATGCTCAGTTGGATTCATTTTACTTTAAAGTGGAGCCTATTGCTGATAAAATACATTATAACAAAAGAGAGGTTTTGTCTACAATAGCTAAATTGTTTGATCCCATAGGTTGGTTAGGTCCTGTCATTATTATTGCAAAAATGATTATGCAAACAATATGGCATGATAACATTGATTGAGATGAGACATTACATTAATCAACGGAAAATGAGTGGAAGAAATTCGTAAGTTTTTACACGGAAGTAAATAATATACAAATACCACGATGGGTACAGTATGCGCCTAATACTTCTGCTGAACTTCATGTTTTCTCTGACGCCTCAGAGAAAGCATACGCGGGGGTAGTGTATGTTACAATTGAGTCTCTTGGGCAGATTCATACTTATTTGCTTTCCTGTAAAACAAAGGTAGCTCCTATAAAAACGATTTCTCTACCTCGTTTAGAACTTAGTGGCGCGGTATTGGCTTCTGAACTTTTGAAGACTATTGTCAGAGAAATTGATATTCCGCTTGAAAAAGTGTATTGCTGGACAGACTTTACCATTGTTCTTTGCTGGTTGAAGAAAACTCCTAGTAGTTGGACAACTTTTGTAGCAAATAGAGTGTGTCGGATTCAAGAGAATGTAGAAAATCATAAGTGGTACGATGTTAAATCGGAAGAGAATCCAGCAGATTTAGCTAGCAGAGGAGTTTCCCCATCGGAATTGTCGAAAAGTGACCTTTGGTGGCACGGACATACGTGGCTGCGGAAGAATAAACGCAATTGGCAACTGAATAGTATGTCATCCATGGACACAGAGACGGAAGCTCGGGCTGTGAAAACTCATGCATCGTTTTTTACCAATTATGAAGATATTCTAGAGAGGTTTTTTAAGTTATATCGTGCTCTTAGGGTAGTAGCTTTTATGTTGCGATTCTTTTATATGACACATCTGTCACATAAGGGTAAAAGGTCATTCACTTCGGCAGCAACTACCAGCGATAAGTTATCAGAAATTAAATTAAATTGAAAATTTTGGCACAAAAGGCTCATTTTGCAGAAGAATGTGAATTTTTGCAATTAAGGAGACCTATTTCTTCTAAAAGTTCATTGCAATCCCTTAATCCATTTTTAGATAAAGATGGGGCAATGAGGTTGAATGGCCGTTTGGTGAAATATCCATTTCTGTCTTATACAGAAAAACACTCTATCATTCTACCGTATTCTTGTCGTTTTACACTTCTGCTAACAGAATTTGTGCACTTACTTTCTATTCATGGCGGAAATCAATTAATGCTGAGAATTATTCGCATTGAATATTGGGTTCCTCGTTTCAAAGTTTTGGTGCGTATTGTAATAAATCGGTGCAAACGTTGTATATTAGACCGAAAACGCTCTTGCACTCAAATTATGGCGGCTCTGCTCCCAGAAAGAACTGTTTTAGATCGATCGTTTAACACCACTGGTGAAGACTTTGCTGGTCCGTTTGATATGAAAAGTTTTACTGGCCGCGCTTTTAAGATAACGAAAGCATATGTGTGTATTTTCGTTTGTTTTTCTACTAAAGCAGTCCACTTGGAGGCCACAACTGACTTATCAACGCATACATTTTTGGCTGCTTTTCATCGTTTCATTGCTAGGCGTGGTTGTCCGCATACTATATTTTCTGACAATGGTACGAATTTTGTTAGCGCTTCTAGAGATATTGAAAGGGACTTTCGTACATTCTTGTCTGAATGTAAAGCCCGAATGTGTTCTACTTTTGGACTACAGGGTCTTACGTGGCGTTTTATCTCTGCTGGTGCACCTCATATGGGTGGACTATGGGAAGCTGCTGTTAAAAGTTTCAAAACACATTTTCGAAAAGAAGCTCAGAATTTGAAATATACATTTGAGGAATTATCTACCATATTAGCAAGTATCGAAGCATGCCACAATTCTCGTCCCTTGTGTCCCATATCGGACAATCTTAATGAACCTGTAGCGCTTACGCCTGGTCATTTTTTGATAGATCGTCCAATATTGGCGCCGCCGGAACCAACTATTTTGGAAACTCATGATAGCATTATAAGTAGATATTGTAAGATTAAAGCATTTTCTCATGATTTCTGTCGACGATGGAAAGAGGAATATTTGCAAAATTTACATAAACGCTATAAATGGAAGTTTCCTGAAAGGGACATACAGATAGACGACTTAGTTGCTATTCGTCATGAACAGCTTTCTCCTACTTCGTGGAAGTTAGGTAGGGTAACGAAAACATATTCAGGAACTGATTCCCATATTCGCGTCGCGGACATATGTACTGCAAACGGCATTGTGAGGCGACCAATCACCAAACTGATTATTTTGACCAACTAAAAAATATAAAATTTATTAACTTCCATTGTTTCCGGTGGTTCCATCGGGCAGCGTTCCCACTTCATTGGGTGTGGATCCAGCAGTGGGAACTGATAATGCGGAGGCGGTTTCAGCATCGGCGAGCCCAGTTGACATATCTGGGTTAGCAAACATCGACAAGCCCAATACGCCTGCTGCTAAGCGGCCTAATACTATTGCGCCGGCTTAATACTATTGCGCTGGCCTGTAGTCTCTACAAGAAACCGCATCGCCTGGCATCTTGCTTCCGCTTCAGGCGGCTGGCCCATGAAAGGAAATTGAGGCATTTACTGATTTGGGGTCATTGCTCAAAGTGCTTGGCCAGCAATCATAAAGGCAAGGACAAACTCCCCCTAAACAAGAAGAAAGACTCAGCGAAGCCTGTGCCGTTGAGAGCGGGTGCGGCTAGTATAGCGCCATTGCCACTCCGCCAGATGGTTTCATTCTCCCCGACGATACAGATTAAGTTGCAGGTGGGAAGTCGTGAGGTTTCGGTGAGAGCCGTAATAGGCGTATGTTGCGCAGTCAACTACGTGAGCGATCAGCCTGTCGCTGAATTGAAGCTGCCAGCTCCAGATGGCTACTGCCGCTTGCGCATACGCTCCACTTACGATGCCGCAAAGCAGATTTCGTTTAGCGCCAAAGTGCAGCGAATGCATGGCATAAGGACGCCACGGGAGAGTGTAGCAGAGGCGGTGAAGGATAGATTTCCGGGGTTACCATTGGCTGACCCTACCTTCTATCATTCTGGGCAGGTGGCATTGGTTTTGGGCCCGGAATCGAGCGGCAAATTATGACGGGTAATATCTTCCCTTCGTCGGGGTCACCCTTGGTACAATATACCATTTTTGGTTGGGTGATCTCCGGTGCGTCCCCAATCTAATATATCAAATGTATTCTAGAATGTTTATTAATTATTTTTTCTAAATACATGATATACATATGTATATACTTATATATTTTTATTGAATAACTTTGTTATTGCAAGGTGGCCGGCAATGTTTAAGCCAAAACGTTTGACTACTATAATTTATTCTTTAATTAATATAGATGTATATACATGTATATGTTATATATAAATGTATATGTATATATACATGTATATGTATATATATATATATATATATATATATATATATACACGTGTATATATATATATATATATATATA
>OY776276.1:43254589-43299589 GCA_963675445.1 Linnaemya vulpina
ACAAACAGAACTCTCAGCAGATGCAGGAAAAGCTTGTAGCCGAAATAAGTGAATTAAAACAAAATTCTCAGCAGATGCAGGAGGCATCAAGGATCAGCAGTGACAAGCTTGTAGCCGAAATAACTAAAATAAAACAGAACTCTCACCAGATGCAGGCAAAGCTTGTAGCCGAAATACAGGAGTCAAATAAAGCCACGAACGAGACCCTGGTAGAGGTTTATGAAGCCATTAACAGGAGGGTGGATTCTATTGAGAATAAATTCTCAGAGCTGGCGAATACAGTCCAACATCTAGAAAGCGGTGGCCTGGAACAGCATGCAAAAGAGTTCGAAGAGAAATTGCATGCTCTAAAGGACAAAGTGCATAACCTGGAGTGTAGTGGCGGGCCAGTACGAGCAGTTGCGGAGGTTTTTGCGGGGATAAAAGCGTCATGCTTCGACGGCAGCGTACCATTGGGCATGTTAAAATTCCAGTTCGAGACTGTTGCTAGCAGAAATGGATGGGATGCTGAAGGAAAGGCCATAGAGTTGATTTTGTCCTTAAAGGGTACAGCCGCAGAGGTACTTGAGACTGTGCCAGTAAACAGCAGACACAACTATAATGAAATAATGGCAGCATTGCAGCGCAAGTATGATGGTGAGCACAAGTGCGATTTATACAGAATTGAATTGCGATGTAGAGTTTAAAAGCCTAACGAATCTCTACAAGATTTTGCAATGGAAATCGAGCGTTTAGTACAGCTCACATATCCAGGCGAGAGTCACCCGTTCCTGGACCACTTTAAAACTCAGGCTTTCGTTAACGGCATTCGCGACTCTGATGTTAAACTGGTGGTGTGCGCTGCGCAGAAATCCACTTTCGCTGAAACTGTTTCATTTGCGCTGGCTCAAGAGACTGCAAGGATGGTTTTCAAGCCACAGATATGTAAAGTGCGGAATGTGGAGGTTTTGTCTCAGGAGGATAAAACAGCGACAACTGCTGGCAGAAAATGCTATCAAAGAAAAGCCTAAGTGCTTTAACTGCGGAAAGATCGGTCATTTTCAGCGTAGCTGCAAAACACCAAGGAAGAGAGGTAGATCTGTTTCGCCACCAAGAAAGAGCAAACGGGTGAACCAAACAACATCACAAGAGTCCCCGTTAAACTAAAACGAGCTAGCACTAAGGGGAAAGAGCTAGCTCTCACAAACGTGTGGGGCCCTCGTTTGTGATATCAGTGATGCAACAGAAATATAGCAACCTCACTGCGTCCGGACACATCAACAGGGAAAAGCACGTACTTATCATAGACACAGGGGTATCTCAGTCAATAATAAGGCCCGTTATAGTAAAGGGGAAATGCGAGCGGTACGGCTACGTACAGCTACTGGAGGGCATGCCACTGGCTATGGTAAGATTGAAGTGAAGGTGACTATAGCCAACATCAACGTGAGACATGTGTTTATTGTTGCCGATATTGTCGGTGAGGTTATTATTGGAGCCGATTATATGATTAATCATGGCATTAATCTACGTATGGGACAACAGCTGATGGTTTGGCGTAATGTGGAAATACCCCTTGATGTTGGATATGACAACAAACCGCAAGTAACAAAAGTATTTGCTATTGAGAGTCAGACGTTACCACCGCAGTTTGAAACAGTCATATGGGCGCGGATGAAGGGAGATTGTGACGACAATCAGATGTGGGTTGTAGAACCAACAGATCTAAATAGAGAGCTTATAACAGCGAAAGCTCTAGTGAAAACTAGTAAAGGAGGAATAGTCCCTATAAGAGTGCTTAACTTGTCAGACCATGAAAAAGTCATCAAAGAAAATTCCGATGTTGGTCAGTATACTCCAGCAGAGGCAATAATAAACTGCGAGAAGAAGATAGAGCCTACTAATTTGTCCGCAAAAGAACGTGAACAATTTGAGGAATACGTAGAGAAATGGGTAGCAGGTCTATCAGCGACAGATAAAAATAAAGCCAAACAGTTACTAAAAAGGCATGCCAGTATCTTCGCCATGGGAAGCCAAAGCCAGGGTAGAACTGCATTGGTTAAACATGAAATTAACACAGGTGAAGCTATGCCGATTAAACAGCCACCCAGAAGCGTACCCCTAGCAAAGCGAGATAAAGTAAAAGAGCTTGTAAGTGAAATGGAGCGTGATGGCGTAATTGAGCCATCTTCTGGTCCTTGAAGTTCGCCTGTAGTCTTGGTTAAAAAGAAAGATGGCAGTACTAGATTCTGCGTAGACTACAGGAAGCTCAATGACATAACCAAGAAAAACAGTTATCCGCTCCCCAATATCGATGACACTTTGGACACGCTAGCTGGTACCAAATGGTTCTCTACGCTGGACTTGCAAGCGGATATTGGCAAGTGGAGATTGCAGAGAAAGACAAGGAGAAAACTGCCTTCAGTGTCGGTAACCGGCCACATTTGAACGCCTAATGGAGAGGGTACTGATAGGACTTCACTGGAAGATATGCTTGGTATATCTAGATGACATAATCGTGATGGGGAAAACTTTTGATGAACACCTCAAAAACATGGCAGAAGTTCTCCAACGGATATCATCAGCTGGATTGAAACTCAGCTTGAAGAAATGTGCATTGTTCCAGAAAGAAGAAAAGTATTTGGGGCATCGTGTTACATCAGACGGAATTTCAACAGATGAAGATAAAATAAAAGCAGTAAGGGATTGGCATCAACCTAAAAATCTTCATGAATTGCGCATCTTTTTGGGCCTTTGTACATACTACAGACGTTTTGTGCCGAATTTTGCCAGTGTAGCTGCAAGCTTGCATGAGCAGACAAAGAAGTCAAGACCATACCATTGGGGCGAGCCATAGGAAAAATCCTTCCAGAAACTCAAAGAATTATTATTTACGTCACCAGTGCTAGCGTATCCCATAGCTGGAGAACAATTTGTGCTGGATACTTATGCGAGCGGTTATGGAATAGGGGGTGTGCTATCCCAAGTAGTTAATGGCACTGAGAAGGTCATAGGGTACTATAGCCGTGTACTCTCAAAACCTGAGAGGAACTACTGTGTGACACGACGTGAGCTTCTGGCGGTACTGGAATGCATTAAACATTACCATAAGTACCTGTCTGTTCAACACTTTACATTAAGGAACGATCATTCTGCACTGAGATGGCTATTGCAGTTTAAAAATCCTGAAGGGCAACGGGCAAGGTGGATTGAGCGCCTGCAGAGCTACGACTACAGCATTGAGCAAAGAAGGGGCACAAGGCATAACAATGCGGATGCTCTTTCAAGAAGACCCTGCTGTTTAGAGTGTAAACATTGTGTTAGAACCGAGCAAAAGGAAGGCGTTGCTGATGGTCGGCTAATGCACATCGGCCCTGATGAAGACTGGTCAGCGGCACAGAGGGACGACAGTATACTTAGGAAAATTATAGCGGCCAAAGAAGAGGACAGACGACCGTCCCGGAATGAAATTTCAGCTGAAAGCCCACTCGCCAAATCTTATTGGGCTCAGTGGAACAGCCTCAAGGTAATAAAAGGGTATATACACCCTTTTATTACGTATGAGAAAGTGTAGATGGCAAAACAACTTCAAATTTAATAGTTGTGCCATACTACAAGATAAGTAAAGTTTTACAGGAGTTTCATAATGGACCTAGTGGCGGTCATCTTGGAGTAACAAAAACACTTGAGAAAGTGAAGCAGCGTTTTTATTGGGTTGGATGTCAACAAGCCGTAGCTGACTGGATAGCAAACTGCCCACAGTGCATAGCAGCCAAAGGCCCAGTAAGAAGAAGCCGGGGACAGCTGCAACAATACAACTCAGGAGCACCATTCGAGCGGATCGCAATGGATGTAGTAGGTCCCTTTCCCGTCACCGAAGCCGGAAATCGTTATGTACTTGTGGTAATGGACTATTTCAGTAAATGGCCAGAGGTATATAATATACCTAACCAGGAAGCAAAGACAATTGTAAATGCATTCGTCAACAACTGGGTATGTCGCTATGGTGTCCCAATAGAATTACATTCCGACCAAGGAAGGAATTTCGAGTCTTCCATATTCAGGAAAATGTGCGAGTTATATGGGATAAAGAAAACCAGAACGACGCCGCTGCATCCACAGTCTGATGGCATGGTAGAAAGGTTCAATCGCACCTTAGAAGAGTACTTACGAAAAGTAGTAAGCACCCATCAGAGGGATTGGGACGAGCACATCTCCAAATTTTTGATGGCATATAGGTCAACTGTACACGACTCAACATCGAGAACGCCAGCCAAAATTATCTTTGGGACGGAATTAAGACTACCTGGTGATTTGGAATTTGTTGTTAAGCCAACTGTAGGAGAAGGAGCTATTACGTCCCAAGAGAAGGAGGACTTAAACGAACTGTATGAGTTCGTGCGTAATAGAATCAAGATGGTCAGTGACAAGATGAAGGACAATTGGTTTTACCTTATAACCCACAACGGAAGAAAGGATTGTCCCCAAAATTACAGACTCACTGGGATGGCCCGTATAAAGTGATTAAGAGAGTGAATGGTTGTATACGGGATACAGAAATATAATAGCCCAAGGTCGAAAATGAAGATAGTACATCTTGAACGATTGGCGCACTATGAAAGAGGTGATTGTATGCCTATTTGGGTCGAACAGGCTTAAGTGGGCGGCAGTGTTACAAAGTTTAGAAATATATTCAAATAAAACGACAATGTGGCTATATGTACTTGGCAGCACTGCCAAATTAATCTCTAGTTGTCAAAATGTTACAACCCTGGTCAACACAATATAGATAATATTTAAATTAACGGAAATGGAATACTCCGGAATATCCAAGGTCATTCGAGGCTGTGCCAATAATAAGTGTAAATAACAAGAACGAAAAACCTAGCAACATAAATGCTAAGAGATGTTATTCTTAATGATCTTGTACGCAAGTATTCGCTGCTAATAAAGCTAAACAGGTTCACACAGCCATATACACATAGCAGAAGAAGAAACAAACTACACAACACACAGAACACTCATCCATACAACCACACATAGTTACCATAAGCAAAACACACAAGTCAGCATTGTCATGTATACAAACTCACTTATATAGCTACATGTTAAGTAAAGTACAACCAACAACAACCATGCCCAGAAGCTTCGCGAAGTTACCGGACGACGTCACTTTGCTATATACAGACGCTGCCGGAGCTCAGCGAGAGAGTGTGATTTCAAATATAGACGTGTTAACATCGCTAAGCGTTTAGTAGTACAAATACTCGTGTTAATAAAGTAATAAATAAAGTGTTGCCGCATTATATTTCTAAACTTAATTTTTCTCTGTTTTAATTTGATGCAATTAAACGAATCCTTGAAAGATAAGTAAATAAACCGTTTTTACGAAAAGGTCTAAAAACGTAACAATATGCATACCGGGTGTGTAAACTTTTTCCGACACCATTGTGTTGTTATTACACACTATACGAACTTTTCGAAGAATTATGAATCCCACTTATAATTATATAACTAAGCCATTTTAAAATATAGAAAATAATTCACAGTTTTCAAACCTTATAACAATATTTTATAAATGAAATTTATTTTTGATGTTTTCTCTTAGTTAACCGGCCCTTCTTTCTCTGCATTTTAATTTGTGATAAAGAATAACTAAAATAAAATAGATTGATTTTCCTTTTAATTTTAGACAATTAGACTTGCAATGGAAGTATTCCAATGCAAACTGTCAAATCGTAAGAAAATCTAGATATATTGAGAGAATACAAACTAAATGGACACGTATTTTTCTTATGTGTGTGAAGATAAATACGCCAAGTTAAATATGTTTTGACGTAAGCCGTTACGTCATGACATAATTAGCCTTGAAGTTAAATATGTTATGAAGTAAAGAAAAAGAACAAATAAATATTATCCAATAAAAAAAATATGTTATATATAAAGAATTTTTAAACATTTTTAATAATATTCAACTCAAATATTATTATAAATAATAAAATAGTAAAAATGTGCGTTTTACAAAACAGCTATCTTACATGATCTTGGAGGCATTTTAGCCAATGTGGCCAAATAAGGAGTTGGCATGCATGGCCACTATATAGGCATTGATTACTGGACTGTATTCTATTAAACAAAACAGTTGTCATAGCTGAATTGAGTTTGTGAAAATTTTTACAGGCCATCAAAGTTAAATTTTGTTCGAGTATATGACGTTCTTGGAGGGAATTTGGTCAATGCGACCAAATGAGGAGTTGGCATGCATGGCCATTATATAGGAATTGATTATTGGACAATATCCTATTAAACAAAACTGTTGTCATAGCTGAATTGAGTTTCTGAAAACTTTTACAGGCCATCAAAATTCAACTTTGTTCGAGTATATGACGTTCTTGGAGGGATTTTGGCCAATGTGGCCAAATAAGGAGTTGGCATGTATGGCCACCATATAGAAATTGATTACTGGACTATATTCTATTAAACAAAACAGTTGTGATAGCTTCATTGATTTAAGTATCCGAATGGCTCTTTTGGAAAAATATACTTAAAGTTTATTGCAACACGCTTAGCCATCTACTTTGTTCTTACATTTACTCAGTTGTCGGCGTCTTAGCATAAGAACTCAAGTATTATGTTACGGGGAAGTGCTTTGTTCAAAATCTCCTTTGTTCCTGATACTGTTCATAATATGTAGATATTCTATAGTGTAAAAATACAATAGAAAACTTATATTCAAAAATTAAGTGCCAGAATTATTTGAAAAGTAAATCGAAACCTCTTTGCTTCTGCATAAACTCTCTAAAGAAATGGAGAATTGCAAAGTCAGTATAATTGTTCCAAAATTTATGTTTAATTAGTTTGCCATTTTGGCAGATGGAATAAAATAGAAAGCTTGGTATTTAAAAATTTAGTGCCAGAATTCTGAAAGTAAAAAATAAAATAATGTGTAAAGCGTATTTGTGCTTATTACTTTTTTTTCATTGGAAAATACAAAAGACAAATTTTATTGAAAAAAAGGGGTTTAAATAAATATACCTTGAATACTAAATAAAGTTTGTTTACATGATTTTCACCTTAAGTGAACCGCCTTAATCAAGTTTAAAATTTCCGCTTTGAAAATTACTTCAATTCTGGTAACAAAATGGATATTATTGTTTATCAGCCATGCATGCATTTAAGCGAGCGTGCTTGCGGACTTTTGCATATTTTACGCCAAATGATAATTTACAGCCTTTACTTTTACAATATATAGCCATCCTCATAGTTGATTAATTTCGGGTACACAATTCAAACAGGCAGCTAAGGTAACGTTCAAAAAGTATTCTTATAAATATAATTTAATATAAAGTTTGGACGATATCCATTTATATATTCAACTTTGTAGAACTAAGTAGACTTGGTCGTCAATAAATATGGAAGTCTTAGCCATCTGTCAGCACAGGTCCCGAAATTTCACTGTCACATAGCAGAAAGGTACTGCGTCAGAACCGAGAGCTTTACTTTTTTTAATGTTTCTAACCGCAGTTTTTACCTCTTTCTCAGTAGAAGGCATTGTGATATGAATATATAAGTGAAGTTGATCTTGCAGTGGAGGGTGCAGGAAAAACCAAGTTTTTAACAATGTTTTCAGTATCCAGATGAGCATCGGACTTGGCAAATAACTTCTTAATAACAATATTATAACTTAGTCCCCAAGGGTTGCTGTTAAGGTCATTACGAAGTACTTTCCATATCTTTTTGCTCTGGATAATCGCATGTTTCAGCGCCTTTCGCCTCACCGCCCTTCTTAGCTCTGGCAGACCTCAAGTCTAGCTTCAAATTTTGCAGCCATACTCTCGAACACTAAAGTGATATCCGTCGCAGTAGATTTACAACCCAATATTTTAAAAGCAATGGCATTACTCTTGTTTTCCGTTGCTAGACCTAGCCATGCAACCATGTCGAGAGCAATATTTCACTGTTTATATCTTGAAGTAATAGCTATCAGCGTAAATTGCTAGACTAAAAATTAATGCCTTAGTGTTTTGACATGAAATTTACTTTCTCCATTATTGTTAAAATTGACATGGCTGTCTGCTTTTAATGGCGCGGAATCATAATGACGCAACTTAGCCAAAATTCGACAGAGCTGACAGTTTTTGCAAACACTCCAAATCGTATGTATGGGAACAAGTGGCTCTCTAAACTATGTACTTATGTCACTGTATGTAAAATATTAATGCACGACATCAAATTAAAAACAAACGCTATTTCTCTCTGCAGAAAGGAACATCGAAATGAAAATCGACTGAATATACTATTCCTACGTTGACAGTTTTTTTTTGAAAACTAACATTTACATATCCATTATATGTGGATACAGATGAATTAGCAGACCGCCCAAGATCTGGTCGTTGTGTGTGAACTGCCTTTTTGGGACTTCTAGCTTACAACATACGAGTTATTTAATTACGGTGGCGTTTAAGCTGAAATGCAAAAAAATTTAAAGCATTGTTACGCCAGTAACGGCCACAGAAAAATTATGTTTCAATAAACAATGCTATTTTTATGATCAGACATCTCTGCAAAAAAAAAAAACAGCCTTGGACTTTTCAATATGACTCTGCTCCAGCTCATAAGGCAAAAACGCCTCAAGAGTATCTAAAACATAATTTTCCTACCATCGGGAATCATTAAGTTTATAAATTGTGATCCGTTCTAGAAAGCATGGTCTACACTACACGCCACAAAAATTTAAATCTCTTCACGTAGTAGACATTCTTCATAGAGATCGTGCGTACTGCAATAGACTTCGACCGTGTTGGATGGTGTCAACTGCGCCCATTTTAACAGCTTTTACATTACATTCTTAAATATTGAATAAACCAAATTAAGAAATTATTATTAAAAATCTCGTGCTTTTTTTATCTAGAAATAAACGGTTGTCATAATATATGAAAAGTTCACAACTATATTCGGCACAGCACTTTTACTTGTTAAAATATTGTTATTGATATGCTATATGTATATGGTTTACTCTATAAATGTATCACAAGTCGTTAATTGTTTGCCGATTTAGAGCTAACGCCAATGAATTGAAGAAGCTTTCGTTCTTTATTTATTTAATTGAATTGTCTTTACTACAAATATATCAAAATTTTCTAACCATTTCAACTTATTATTTTCAAGACTACTCTACAAAAAAGACGACATGTCAGACGATACACCCAAATTAATTATGGGTGTTGGCGATGGTACTGTAAATAGACGATCTCTGCAAGCCTGTCATCATTGGGCTGGTTATCAATCATCTAATATTTCCACATTAGCTTTAGCTGGAGTCAACCATATGGGTATATTGGCCAATAAAGACGTTTTAAGTTATATTAAAAATGTTATGCAGTTATAGGTGTATACATACAATTTTATATACATACAATAAATTTTAGCGCATCTTGTCTTAATATAATTTTTTTTTTTATTATCACTTGTATGCTTTTTATTATTTATATGACTTTGTTGTAACTTTAATTTCAAATACATTTAAACATAAACTTAATATTAATATTCTTCTCAATTATTTCTGACTCGCTACTTCCTTTATGACTTAATTTACTGTCTGCAGTTTAAATATACATAAATGTGCATAAATCCGGAGTGCTATAAGGTAGTCATCTTAGACCATTGATATTTACCCTTCTTATCAATGATCTTAACGCGATTAGCTGGTCCAATTTTTTAATGTATGCCGATGATGTAAAGATCTTCCTGAGCTTTAATCAATATACTGATCACAGTCTACTTTAACTAAACTTGGGCTCATTTCAGTCATAGTATAATTTAAATTTGATGGAATAAATGTAAACACACGTCTTTCTACACAGGAAATTATGTAAGCGTGAATCATCTGTGCTACTAGCTAGAAAATGTTGTTACATTTTAGGATCTAGGAGTTCCGATGGGGGATAAATTGAGCGTAAAGTCATATATGTCACAAAACAACATTATGTTTCCCTTGTAATATCTGTCTTAGAATGTGCATCTATAGTTTGGGATCCTATATAAATGACTTACAACAATTATATTGAGTTTGTACAAAGCAATTTTTGTTATATTGCCTTCGTGGTCTACAATGGAATCCATTAGATCTCCCGTCGTACACTACCCGCCTTGCTCCAATTAAACTTCCAATTCTTAAAAGTCGAAGGATTATTCAGAATGTGTCGTTTATATTCAATTTAATTAATGTTTCTGTTTTCCTGTTCAATAATATCTCACTTAATGTGCCTCATCGTCCATCTCTACACCTTTAATTGCTATCAATAAATATTTGGGGCTATTCTGCGTTTCGATTCGAATCGAAATTTTCTCCGTCTGGTAGCTTTAGTATTCTGCGTTTCGATTCCGCTCAGTTTCTTTCGATTGTATGTATTCTGCATTACGATCGGAGCTCCGTTTTTCTCAGTTGTTTTTTTTGTTAACGGAGGGGTTTTCTTTATCCGTGTTTTTTAGTTAAAAAGTTTAAAATAGAAAAAAATTTAAGTAGAAAATGAGATAAAATGTTCAGAAACGATTGAAAAAACTAAATTGTTAATTTTTGTACCCGAATCTGATGTGTTTTTTTATGTATACAGGTCATCAGAGCAGCATGAAAAATTGGCAAATTTAATGGCGTCTAAAGCAGACATTGCATGCGGATACCACCAGCGATCAAGATTCTTTGCACTGTAATACGTTTATGAACAACTAATTTTAGTTTGTTTTTATATTTTTTTATTTTATTTAACAATTTTTTTATTAAACTTTATCAAGAACTTATTTTTAATTATGTATACATACAACTTTTTGTATTAAATTTGACATTTTGTTTATGAAAATGATAACAAACTTGCTTATTTTGCTATTTCATTTCCACATCCACAGTGATGCTATTAATTTTGTAAACATTGTTGTCTTCTTCTTTTTCTTTCGATTCCGTTTTTCTTCAGAATACCAATTTTCGATCGCAACGGAACTGAATGCGGAGACTTAATCGAAACGCAGAATAGGGGTGTTATACAATAAATGTTATCATCTTGTAGAATTTTCTTTAAATTCTAATGTTCTTAAACGTATAATTATTGTCTTGTTAAACAATCAATAAGTTGGTATGTTATTGGTATTTACTATATGTTATTACATATTGACTGTAGGGATATGATTAGCATGGACAAGAATAGTAAATAAAAAAAAATATTATAAAAATTATAAGATAACTAATAATAACTTAAACATTAAAATATATTTTTATATGTATACAATACAATCACATACATATTTACATTTCAATATATTCAGTATGTAAGTTTGCGTTCACACCATGAAAGTGTAGTATGAATGCACTCTTTGCAAGGCATGTATCACTAAAACACACATGGACAACACACACAACTTGACACCTCATACCGCTGCACTTGAAATATGCGTTTGTTGTAGACAGCCAGTGATCAAATGTCAAACATACATTGTTTGTTTGACTTTTGATAACTTCCGCCTCACTTGCAATGCACTAAATATTTGTATGCCTAATGCTCGCTTCATATTTGGAGAAGATTTTCTCATATAGATTTAAAATAGACACTAGAGCGACTGCATTAGTTGCGCCATAATTAATTCTCAAATAAATTTAAAACAGCTAAAGCGTCAACCCAAAGTTGCACGCTAAAAATACAAGAAAACTCTTAATAACAACTTTCCATGGCGATCCTGCCAATTTGTTAAAGTGCGCGCATAAATCGCACCTAACAATAAAAATAAGAGTATATATATATATATATATATATATATATATATATATATATATGTATATATATATATATATATATATATATATGTATATATATATATATATATATATATATATATATGTATATATATATATATATATATATATATATATATATATGTATGTATATATATATATATATATATATATATATACATATATATATATATATATATATATATATATATACTCACAAAAACATTTTCACTAACACAATTAAAAATATTTTAGCCTAACAGCGTTACCATTTTTGGACTTTTCATACCCAAATTCTTACGATTTGTTTTTAGTTGATCAAATATATACTTTTTCAGTATGTTTGTGTATGTACAAGTTCAATGAAGTTGCAAAAATAGTTATATAATAAACCAATTAACAAAACTTACTTAAATTTTGCTCTAATTGCTGTTTTAAATATTCCACGAGATTCAGGGATTTTTGGAGCATGGAAAATATATATATATAGGAACTAAGAAAAGAAGTATGAGCGCCAACGCTGGTATTTACAGGCTAGAATACTGTGTGCAAGAGTAAGACAATAAATTTGTCAACCTTTTGTATAGAAAAATTCTAAATTGAAGCAAAATAAAATTTACAATATAATATAAAATAAAGTGAATTTCGAATACTAATGACATCCTTGCGTATTATGATGTCCACTGATGGTAATTTGGGATACGGAGAAAAGGACACTACAAGAGGTAAATCTATATTTTTTTAAACTCTTGTGGTGATATTTTATTCTTATATTGCAACTGATGACAGTTTCCTCGCTTTCTAGGAAATGTTGGAATTAGCTGTACGGGAGATGTCGATTTCATTTTGTTGGGCAGTGATTTATTTCACAATGATGTGCCAAGCCAAAATGGATTGCACAAGTAAGTTTAGTTTTAAAGAAAAAACAAGATATAAAACTAAATGTATTTCCATCTTTAGATGAATGAAACTATTGACAATGTATACTCTTGGTGATAGTGACCTGAATATCTCCATACGGGTATACTAAATATACATAGTAATCACGAAGACCCTAGCGTTTTTGGTGGCTTGTTCTTAGGGTTTGTTGTCTTAAATTTTTAAAATTAATTATATATAAATAGCCTTTTATGAAAAAAATCCTAAAAAATTAAATATTAACTAATATATTAACAAATATATGTATAAAGAATTCCCAGGTACATATGTGATATATATAAAACGGTTAGAGTTCAAGTTTTATCACAAATATACCTGAATAATTCGCATTTTATTTAGTTATTATAATGAAATAGGTATAGAATTCAACAGGTCAGTATAAATGGTAACATCGATCAGTTCTGAGTAATCACCTGATCAATCATGTATGTTGCTAATACTGACTAGTCATTTGAGTGTTCATTTTATTCATCAGTACTCAGTATACTGATTACAAAATTGTATTAGAGTGAGAAGTTGAGCTATATTTTTTAATGTCGACAGAATTAATAAGTAAGACAGAGATGCAAGCCCACATGTATACAATTGTTTACATCAGTTTTTTCATAATGCCCTTAAGAAAATGTAAGCAACTTTTGTATAGGCAATGACGTATTAAGCCGTCACCACTATCGAACAATTGACTAGACAAATGCTCGGTAGTGTTCTTGTAGGGTATAGATAATATTCAAATTAACGGAAATGGAATACTCCAGAATATGCAAGATCATTCGAGGCTGTGCATTCGCTGCAAATAAAGCTAAACAGGTTCACAAGCAGAAGAAGAAACAAAACCACACAACACACAGAACAGTCATACATAAAAATACACAGTCACCATAAGCAAAGCAAACAAGTCAGCACTGTCATGCCCAGAAGTTTCGCGAGGTTACCAGACGACGTCATTTTTGCTATATAAAGGCGATACCAGAGCTCAGTGATTCAGTGTGATTTCAGACATAGTCGTGTTAACATCGCTAAGTTTTGAGTAGTACAAATCACAGGTTAAACAGATAGAACACGGAAACCCGGCCAGATTGTATTTTCATGAATGGCATCCCTAATGGCAATACCTTTTTAACCCCTCATTTGGTGAAGGACAGTAAGATATTGCTTTTCATAATTCTATCTCTCTTCAATTCACCGGTTAAACGTCAAAAATTTATGGGTTAATAAATATTTTTGCAAGCAAAAGGCCTTTACTCTTATTAAAATTAAGAAATTTGCGCCTTTTTATAAACTTTACTTGAATTTATTGTGTTTCAAAATAGTAAAGTGACAAATATTGCTATTCTGTGATAAAGATAAGTGTGAATTATAATGTGAATTGAATATAATCCTAGCTCTTTATATTTCTTCAAATATAACCTCTGCTGAAAAAATTTTATAAATAATGTAAGTAATAATTATGGTAAAATTTATGAAGAAAAATAAAACAAAACCTATATTTCAGGAGAATTGATTCAGGACAAGCAGTATTTGCACTCATAATTTGCCTTTCATAATTGTTTATATGTACATATGTCTGTATCGAAATTATGAAAATCTACCCAACAGTATTTTCGAGTGCACAATAACAATGGTATGATCGGCAGATACATGATAATGGACAGTCTAAAGTAAATCAAAACGCAGTCAAATCCTGCAATACTGGCTAAAAAATACATAGCATTGGAAGAAGTTCGCGAAAGCAGTGTTCTCCCAAAGAGTAGATGGAAGAAGAAGTGAATATAGTATGGGAAAAAAGTAGTAGTGGAATATATTTAATGAGATCAGGTAATGTTTTTTTTTTGATTTTAATTCTTCGCCTATATTAAAACAATTTCTTTTTATTTTCTAAACTTTGTCAGCAAACAAGGCAGCTACCGGCGGTGGTACAAGACCGCATCGTTTTCGTCCTGACAGTAGTTAGTAGATGAAATTCGTCGCTATGAGAAAAGTTGTGAATTGTTGATTCACAAATTGCTCTTCCAACATTTGGTTTGCGAAATTGCTCAAGATTTTAAAACTGAAATGCTTTTTCACAGCTCTGCTGAGATGGCTCTTCAGGAAGAATGTGAAGCTTATATTTTTGGTCTCTTCCTAAATAAAAAAATGGATGATGACAATAATTACCACTACTACCATCCTACAAGATGTTATAACCATTTTTAAAAACCACCGGTCCTTTTCATGACCACAAATTAAACTTTGCTTAGATTGCATGTATCTTATTTTGCAATAATTTTGTCACAGATTTGTATAAAATTTTTCGATAAAAAGTCCATTTAAAATAAATTTAACATTTTAAATAAATAATTCTAATATTACTTTATTATTATTTTTTAAGGAAGGAATTACAAAAATATTAAATAACTTTAAAAACAATGAATATACATTTTTTATAACCAGTTTTCTTTGACATTAATTTTGTAAAACACTTTGCGTTAATACAACTTTTAAGAAACAAAAACCGCTTTTCAAATGTATGCTTTTTTAAATCGATGTCCTCTTGAAGCATTGTTTTCAGCGTTTGATGGAATATTACTGGTCTTAAGTCGACTGTCTGTAAAGAACGAGATTTAAAATATTAAGGTATGTTATGCATATTTTAGCGATATATATTCATACTTCCTTCATATCTAGCAACAACTGAATCTCTGAATAAATCACTGCACTTTTGTGAGTCTGGAACAGTTTTTCAAAAACCATCACATCAAATGTATTCGTCTTTGAATCAATGTCCGTCTTTAAGCTTTTGAACGCTGTTTGCAGCATTTGATGGAGTATTACTGGTCTTAGGCCGACTGTGTGTAAAGAACGAGATTTAAAATATTAAGGTATATGCATATTTTAGCGATATATTTTTCATACTTCCTGCATATCCAACAACAAATGAATCTCTGAACAAATGGTTTGTGAGCCTGCATCTTTTCTAAGTTTAGCAACTGCACCATAACTATTCTCTTGCCGTCATCACCTATGGCAGATAAACAACATCATTAGCAATGTGGCAAACTACTTCTAACTCATAATTCGTCTTGCTGATAATAATAAGACACATAGTAGCATATTCGAATGCTGATTGGGCTAATGACACTGACGAGAGAAAGTCAATTACAGGATACGTTGTTATTCTACAACCAGTGGCGATTTCCTGGAGCAGTAAAAAACAGCAGACAGTCGCACTATCTTCAACTGAGGTGGAGTATATGGCAATGTCTGCATTTACTCAAGAAGTTATGTATTTGAGAAAACTACTATATGAACTTGTTCCAGATATTGCACATGACGCAACTTATTAACTATATAATGTGATAATAGAAGTGCACTAGCATTGACGAGTACTAAGATATACCATGTTAGGTCAAAACACATTGATGTAAGACATCATTTTATGAGAGAGAAGAAAAAAGATAACCAACTCAACTTCATACCAATAAGCACAGATCAAATGGTTGCAAATTGACAAAAGCAACAACTGTACCGAAACACATGTACATAATTTAAAAAAAAATAGGTTTAAGAATTTTAATGTAAATTTGAGTGGGGGTGTTGTAGTCTAACAAATTATACTTTAAATTATTCATATAAAATTTTTTAATCTAGTAACGTTCTGAACTTATGCAATATTTTTCCATTACAATAAAATTTATTATTCACTCTATATTAATATGCCAAATAGAAAACATCGCCTTTCATATTTCAATATTAATGTATATGTCCATCTTCTCTTTTCAGTGGTTCATCAGCGTTCCTGCCCCTTCTGTAGACATAAGTCTGTGTTATCCCTATTCATGATTTCTAAATCGATTGGGATCATACCTACAATGATAAAAGCAGTGTGCATATAGAATAATGCTCCTTACTACTCCAGCAGTTTCCTCTGAAGATACTTTGGCCCTCTTGCATTTGGCGCCAAGTAGGTTTTTGATGCTTTGAAAGCTATACATATATCGCAAGTGCTCACGAAAGTACAAGACGTGTGTCAATAATCACTCCTAGATCTTTCAGAATTCCCTACCCGGCTTCTAATCAAAAACGCTTTGGTTTTATGATCAGCTAGAGTTACTCCCATTGAGTAAATCCAGGTCTTTACTATTTTTACACTGGCATTCGCAATGGTTTCTGCCTTTAATAATTCTTTGGCTTCACACACTAACGCTCGAATTTGTCGTTTGCAAATTCTACTATATTTACCCTTTCAGGTAAACTCAGCTTTATTTGTCCAAGTATCAATACTTGGGGAACCCCGCCACTAATCCTACGTTTTCTTATACCTACATCTGCAACATAAATCAATTCTCTGTTTTGTGGTATGCACCCTGTAAATAGGTAATGCAGTGCGCGAAGTGACATCCCAATATAATCAGCTGACCATCCAATAAATTACGGGATGAAAAGGACAGCTGGTTAGATTGGGAAGGTAGCGGCTGTTTTGTGTTTACAAGAATAAGAGACGTGAGAAAAAAACCACGAATGTAAGGAATTTAAGAAATGCGCTAGATTTTAGTAAGTGGACTGGAAAAAACAGTAGGGCTGAGGAAAATATAGGAATGTGTTTTAAAGTAGAAAAAAATTGAGGGGACTTGGTTTTTTGGCGTCGAGCAGATAAAGTGCGTTTGGGTGGATCGTGTAAATAAATTGGTGGCAAAAGCGATTACAAGAAAAGCAAGATACCATAAAAGAAAACCAAAAAAGCAAAAATTTACAGAATTGTACTTTGTGTTTTTATTTATTCACGTAATACAGTGCATTAAGACAAAAAAAAATTTAAAATAAAAAAAAACCCGTAAAATTATATAAAACAATTGCCATAATAAATAAATAAGGCAAAATTTGCTAAGTGTGGAGTGAACTATTAAATATCAATTCATTAAATTAAAATAATACACAAAAATTTATTTAAAAAAACAAAAAAAAATTATCAAAAGAATTTAATAAAGCAAATCGCGTCTCGAAATTAATCCATCTACATCACAACGCACGCGACGTGGGAACTGGTCAGAACTACATCAGACTCTCGGAATCACTTCTCTCCTCCCCACCGGAAGATGCCAGGTGCACAGGACTCGGACTTACAGACGACCTGTGGACTGAAATTAAAAAGAAATTATATGTAATTATTATTATTATCTTTATTATATATTAGCCGTCTAGGCAAAGTTGTTAAATTATGTTTGTACCTCTATAGTTAGATTAGTTATAATTAAGTTTATCAGTTTTATAAAAAATAGAGAAAAGCCTTGTTGACACTAGTATCCCAAAAACAAAAGACCTACCTAAGAGGAAAATCTTTTTGGTTATTGCGTTAAGAAAATTTTGTATTTTGTATTAGTTACGTACCGAGGTCCAAATTTGCGGATATCTAGTGCTTATCTCTTATAAAAGCAAAAAAAAAGTAGGGGAAATATGTCCAAATCTATAAAAATTAAAGAAAAAGATGTGTTCAATAAATAATGTTTTATAACCTTTATTAAAAAAAAAAAAAATAATAAAATAAACATAATAATTGTTTATCATTTTACCATGCAAATGATGTGTGAGTGGGTATACCAGTAGGTCAGTAGAAAGGCGGTAGGGAGGCGAGACATTGCTGATAACATATACCAGCCTATAGTAGCCCTAAAATAGTGGAAGAGTAGCGTAAGTATCTGGAACCATTTTGTATGTTAGTATATTATTATTATTTTTTTTTATTGGTTAAAAATTTATTTCTGTCCATCCTGGCACTGTTACGGGCTCCAACCTACACTCGTTTGTTTCTTTTGTTTTCCATAATTGGCTGGTATTTAAAATTTTTTTTATTTATTGTTTAGTGTGCGATAATACAGACTGGTTGGGAAGAACTCCACCCCAAGACGGCGAGCTTCAGCCGGAGCAGATAGAATACCAGGGCCGCCAACAGTCTGGAAATATCATCGCCCAGTAGTATATATTGTAACATAGTGACAAATTATACAACAAACAAGTCAAACAATAGCAAATATAATAAAAATGGAGCCCGACGTGGGCCCCGAAATGAGCCAGGATGGAATAGGTCGACTGTAAGGATTTTGATTTTTTTTTAGCAGTCTAGTCTTTATGTCCGGTGTAGGTCCCGTCTGAGTTCAAATAAGTCCTCGACGCGTTGCTACATCGCCAGTTGAACAACTGGTATACAAATATTGCTCCTTTCTTTTGTCATTTTAAATACGCAATAATTACACTCATAGTCCGTATATTTAGTCTTGGTTATTAGGTCAATCCCGGAAGAACGATTGTAATGTCTTCCGCGTTGCGACCAGTAGCCAAAAACTAAATATCCACCGAGCGAGTGCTTGGTTCATAGTCAGAGTCGGATTAGAAAGTGAAATATCATCATAAGCTTTTGCTACGGTTCTGAATAAAGTATCAGTTCACTACATTCAATTTTTTTATATAATAGTCTAACTCTAGTACTATATTCAGTGATTTGAGGCACTTACCATATAATTGGTTAGTCCTGCTTGGATTCATGGCTACAGGTCAGATACCACCAGTTGCAGTCAAATATATTAGAGGTTTCAAGTTTTTTTGCAGATAACGTAAGCATCGACATACTCAACGGTGCGGATACGTACTGTGGCCTGAAAAAGATTAATAAGAGGTTAAAATATACACCTGTTTAGGACTACTTTAGTAATACTTGTAATCCGCTGTGATTTTCTCACATATTGGTTGGTACTGCACATGAAGGCTTCAGTAATTACGTTATTATTTCTAAATTGAATTTCTTTTATATAAATTTCGGTCATTTTGGTAGCGATTTATTATTAGTTTAGTTTTGTTTACAATCGTAATTATTTTATTAATTCTTTGTCGGCCTTAGTATTGTTTTAGGTATTAAACCAAACTCATATTAGTCAACTAAAAATTGTTTTATATGTAGTTTGCAGCACCATAGTTGGTTATATTCATATTTTGTTCTTATATTTTGATAAGTGATATA
This sequence comes from Linnaemya vulpina, assembly GCA_963675445.1. Classification (NCBI taxonomy): domain Eukaryota; kingdom Metazoa; phylum Arthropoda; class Insecta; order Diptera; family Tachinidae; genus Linnaemya; species Linnaemya vulpina. Next base: position 43,274,275 of record OY776276.1, read on the forward strand.
TATATATATATATATATATATATATATACATATATACATATATACATATATATATATATATATATATATATATATATACATATATACATATATACATATATATATATATATATATATATATATATATATATATATATAGATATACATATATACACATATACATACATATATATATATATATATATGTATATATATATATATATATATATATATATATATATATATATTGTTACAAAGACTAGAAATAGATTTAAATAATACGACAATGTGGCTATATGTACTTGGCAGCACTGCCAATTAATCTATAGTTGTCAAAATGTTACAACCCTGGTCAACACTATATAGACAATATTCAAATTGCAATGCGACAACTGCAGGCAGAAAAGGCTATCAAAGAAAAGCCTAAGTGCTTTAACTGCGGAAAGATCGGTCATTTTCAGCGCAGCTGCAAAGCACCAAGGAAGAGAGGTAGATCTGTTTCGCCACCAAGAAACAGCAAACGAGTGAACCAAACAACATCACAAGAGTCCCTGTTAAACTAAAACGAGTTAGCACTGAGGGGCAAGAGCTAGCTCTCACAAACGGGGGCCCCACAATCTCCATATCAGTGATGCAGCAGAAAAATAGCAACCTTACTGCGTCCGGACACATCAACGAGGAAAAGCACGTACTTACCATAGACACAGGGGAATCGCAGTCAATAATAAGGCCCGATATAGTAAAGGGGAAATGCGAACGGTTAAGCAATATACGGCTACGTACAGCTACTGGGGAGCCTGCCACTGTCTATGGTAAGATTGAAGTGAAGGTGACTATAGCCAACATCAACGTGAGACATGTGTTTATTGTTGCCGATATTGTCGATGAGGTTATTATTGGAGCCGATTTTATGATTAATCATGGCATTAATCTACATATGGGACAACAGCTGATGATTTGGCGTAATGTGGAAATACCCCTTGATGTTGGATATGACAGCAAACCGCAAGTAACACGAGTATTTGCTATTGAGAGTCAGGCGTTACCGCCGCAGTCTAAGACAGTCATATGGGCGCGGATGAAGGGAGATTGTGAGGACAATCGGTTGTGAGTTGTAGAACCAGCAGATCTAAAGAGAGAGCTTATAACAGCGAAAGCTCTAGTGAAAGCTAGTAAAGGAGGAATAGTCCCTATAAGAGTGCTTAACTTATCAGATCATGAAAAAGTCATCAAAGAAAATTCCGATGTTGGCCAGTGTACTCCAGCAGAGGCAATAATAAACTTCGAGAAGAAGATAGAACCTACTGATTTGTCCGCAAAAGAACGTGAACAATTTTAGGAATACATAGAGAAATGGGTAGCAGGTCTATCAGCGACAGATAGAAATAAAGCCAAACAGTTACTAAAAAGGCATGCCAGTATCTTCGCCATGGGAAGCCAAAGCCAGGGTAGAACTGCATTGGTTAAACATGAAATTAACACAGGCAAAGCTAGGCCGATTAAACAGCCACCCAGAAGCGTACCCCTTGCAAAGCGAGATAAAGTAAAAGAGCTTGTAAGTGAAATGGAGCGTGATGGCGTAATTGAGCCATCTTCTGGTCCTTGGAGTTCGCTTGTACTCTTAGTTAAAAAGAAAGATGGCAGTACTAGATTCTGCGTAGACTACAGGAAGCTCAATGACATAACCAAGAAGGACAGTTATCCGCTCCCCAGAATCGATGACACTTTGGACACGCTAGCTGGTACCAAATGGTTCTCTACGCTGGACTTGCGAAGCGGATATTGGCAAGTGGAGATCGCAGAGAAAGACAAGGAGAAAACTGCCTTCAGTGTCGGTAACGGATTATGGCAGTTCGAAATCATGCCATTTGGTCTTTGCAATGCTCCGGCCACATTTGAACGCCTAATGGAGAAGGTACTGATAGGACTTCACTGGAAAACATGCTTGGTATATCTAGATGACATAATCGTGATGGGGAAAACTTTTGATGAACACCTCAAAAACATGGCAGAAGTTCTTCAACGGATATCATCAACTGGATTGAAACTCAGCTTGAAGAAATGTGCTTTGTTCCATTTATGTTACAGCCGTAACATAATTTGTGCTGGATACTGATGCGAGCGGTTATGGCATAGGGGGTGTGCTATCCCAAGTAGCTAATAACACTGAGAAGGTCATAGGGTATTATAGCCGTGTACTCTCAAAACCTGAGAGGAACTACTGTCTAACACGACGTGAGCTCTTGGCGGTGTTGGAATGCATTAAACATTACCATAAGTACCTGTATGGTCAACACTTTACATTAAGGACCGATCATTCTGCACTGAGATAACTGGCAAGGTGGATCGAGCGCCTGCAGAGCTACGACTTCAGCATTGAGCATAGAAGGGGCACAAAGCATAACAATGCGGATGCTCTTTCGAGAAGACCCTGCTGTTCAGAGCGTAAACATCGTGATACAACCGAGCAAAAGGAAGGCGTTGTGGATGTTCGGCTAATGCACATCGGCCCTGATGAAGACTGGTCAGCGGCACAGAGGGACGACGATATACTAAGGAAAATTATAGCGGCCAAAGAAGAGGACAGACGACCATCCCGGAATGAAATTTCGGCTGAAAGCCCACTCGCCAAATCTTATTGGGCTCAGTGGAACAGCCTTAAGGTAATAAAAGGGTGTTTATACCGCGTATGGGAAAGTGTAGATGGCAAAACAACTTCAAATTTAATAGATGTGCCATACTCCAAGATAAGTAAAGCTTTACAGGAGTTTCATAATGGACCTAGTGGCGGTCATCTTGGAGTAACAAAAACACTTGAGAAAGTGAAGCAGCGTTTTTATTGGGTTAGATGTCGACAAGCCGTAGCCGACTGGATAGCAAACTGCCCACAGTGCAAAGCAGTCAAATGCCCAGTAAGAAGAAGCCGGGGACAGCTACCACAGTACAACTCAGGAGCTATTACGTCCCAAGAGAAAGAAGACTTAAACGAACTGCATGAGTTCGCGCGTAATAGAATCAAGATGGTCAGTGACAAGATGAAGGCTAGGTATGACCGCGCAGCAAACTCGGAGGGATTTATGGAAGGACAGTTGGTTTTTCTGTATAACCCACAACGGAAGAAAGGATTGTCCCCAAAATTACAGACTCACTGGGATGGCCCGTATAAAGTGATTAAGAGAGTGAATGACGTATACCGGATACAGAAGCACAATAGCCCAAGGTCGAAAATGAAGATAGTACATCTCGAACGATTGGCGCACTATGGAAGAGGTGATTGTATGCCTATTCGGATCAAACAGGCTTAAGTGGGCGGCAGTGTTACAAAGTTTAGAAATATATTCAAATAAAACGACAATGTGGCTATATGTACTTGGCAGCACTGCCAATTAATCTATAGTTGTCAAAATGTTACAACCCTGGTCAACACTATATAGATAATATTCAAATTAACGGAAATGGAATACTCCAGAATATACAAGATCATTCAAGGCTGTGCCAATAAGAGTAAACCACAACAACAACAAACCTAGCAACATAAATGCTAAGAGATGATATTCTTAATGATCTTGTATGCAAGTATTCGCTGCTAATAAAGCTAAACAGATCCACAAGTATACACAGCCATATACACGTAGAAGAAACAAAACCACACACTCATCCATACAACCACTCATAGTTAAAATAGGCAAAACACACAGAACACTCATACATTCAACCACACATAGTTACCATAAGCAAACCAAACAAGCCAGCATTGTCATGTATACAAACGCACACATGGCAAGTAAAATACAACCACCATACCCAGAACTTTCGCGAGGTTCCCAGACAACGTCATTTTTGCTATATAAAGGCGCTGCCAGAGCTCAGAGTGAGTCAGTGTGATTTCAAATATAGATGTGTTAACATCGCTAAGTGTTGAGTAGTACAAATACTCGTGTAAATAAAGTAATAAATAAAGTGTTGCCGCATTATATTTCTAAAATTAATTTGTCCGTGTTTTAATTTGATGCAATAAAACGAATCCTTGAAGGATAAGTAATAAAACCGTTTTTACGAAAAGGTCTAAAAACGTAACAATATATATATATATATATATATATATATATATATATATGTATATGTATAATATATATATATATATATATATATATATATATGTATATGTATAATATATATATATATATATATATATATATATATATATATGTATATGTATAATATATATATATATATATATATATATATATATGTATATGTATAATATATATATATATATATATATATATATATATATATATGTATATGCGCTATATATATATATATATATATATATATATATATATGTATATGTATAATATACATATACATATATATATATATATATATATATATATATATTGTTACATATACATATGTGTATATGTATATATATATATATATGTATATATATATATATATATATATATATACATATATATATATATATATATATATATATATATATATGTATATTTATATGTATATATATCTATATATATATATATATATATATATATATATATATGTATATGTATAATATATATATATATATACAGGTATCCCTTGTATAACGCGATAGTTACGTTCCAGAAGAATTGCGCGTTATGTAATTCCGCGTTATCTACAACATAGTTTTCATATAAATTTTGGGGTTATGTTCCAATAGGTTTTTTTAAAATAAAATACATACTAAATAACAGATGCACATATATTTCAACTCAATACTAAAATTCAGACTTTCTTATACAATTAAAAATACAAGATATGAATAATAATACATATGTACATACAGGTATCCCTTGTATAACGCGATAGTTACGTTCCAGAAGAATTGCGCGTTATGTAATTCCGCGTTATCTAAAACATAGTTTTCATATAAATTTTGGGGTTATGTTCCAATAGGTTTTTTTTAGAATAAAATACATACTAAATAACAGATGCACATATATTTCAACTCAATACTAAAATTCAGACTTTCTTATACAATTAAAAACACAAGATATGAATAATAATACATATACATATGTACATATTTAAAAAAAAAAATTAAATAATTATGTGCACATTAAAAAATTTAAAAAACAAACTAAAACAAATTAAAGGTTTATTAAAAACTTTATTGTTATTCTTCAAACTTCGTATGGTGGGCGTTTTGGGGGAGCAATAGCTTCATCAGAAGATATTTCTTCGACATAGTTTTCGCTATTGGATAAGAAACTAGTTGTGGGACCTTGTGGTTCTTCTACTGGTTTTATAATTGCAAAATCTGTTATCAGTTTTTGGTGGGTGGTTTTTTTAAGCTCCTTTTCAATTTCGTAATAAGGTGCTAGATTAATATCTATTTCCCTTATTATTTTGCTGGATCTCTCCAGTGAAGGATCATTAGTTGTAAAGAAAGATTTAATTTTCTCAACCAAACTTAAACCCTCTCGTATGCGCTTCAGAGTGAAACTGGGAATTGATTCACAGATATCTTCTACCGAAGTGACGTTATCTTGTGCGAGATTTGAGACGGATGGAGATTCAGTTGTTAATTGAATTAGGTATGTTTCGGTGAGGTCTGTACCTTCATTCATAATTTCAAAAATGTCATCTTCGTTCATATCGTCAAAGCCTTCTCCACTGAAACGTTGACCTATCGTTAATATACGGCTCACTTCCACATGTAATGGTAGCACAGCATTATTTTTTGCAACAATCTCCGGCCATATGTTTTTCCATGAGCCATTTAGCGTGGACTGCTTTAATTCTTTAAGAGATGTTTCTACAATTTTAATGCAGTTTAAAAATGAAAATTTTTCCATAATTCTGCAACTGTCATGTTAGGACTTGAATCCATTTTATCAAGAATAAGTTGGAATGTTTGCCGAATATAAAATGCTTTGATCGTTGATATTATACCTTGGTCTAACGGTTGAATGATAGACGTGGTATTAGGTGGTAGGAACACTATTTCTACATTGGGATGGTTTAAGTCTTTTGGATGTCCAGGGGCATTATCAAGTATTAAAAGCACTTTGAAATCGATGTTCTTAATCTTCAAATAAGTTTCAACTTCAGGTACAAAGCAATTTAAAAACCAATCTCGAAAAATACTGCTTGTAACCCAAGCCTTGCTATTTGCCCGCCAATAAACAGGTAACTTGGATTTATCGACATTTGTCAACGCTCGTGGATTTAACGAGCGGTTTATAAATAAAGGTTTTGTAATGTAGTCACCAGACGCATTACTACAGAGAAGTAGAGTAATTCTGTCTTTTGCGGCCTTAAAACCCGGTGCAACTTTTTGATTTTTCGAAATGTATGTCCGACGCGGCATTTTTTTCCAATTTAGACCTGTTTCGTCCGCATTAAAAATTTGTTCTCCCTTATAACCACCTTCTTCAATGATTTTAGCAAGAGTTTTAGGGTAAACCCTCGCAGCTTCTATGTCTGCCGATCCAGTTTCACCTTGAACTTTAATATTGTGTAATCCAAAGCGAGATCTAAAGTTTTCGAACCAGCCTTTGCTAGCTAAGAATTCCTGCTTAGATGTTTTGGTTACTAGGACTGCATCTGAATTACTTTCTTTTAAATGTGCATAAATTTTAAGAGCTTCCGTCTTAATGGCATTTGTACTGATTGGCATTTTTTTGTAGCACAGTCTTCTATCCACAACATTAACGCTTTTTCCATTTTTTCTATTAAAAGAAAGAAAGCAATAACAGAATTTCTAATTTTATTTTCATTTTGTTTAATGGTGCGTATTGTGGATTCATTTAAACTGAGAGATTTTGCTATTAATAATGCTTTTCGTTAATATACGATACGTTAATATATAATACACGAAATATCATTTCAAAGGTCCTTCTCCATCGCATTCCACGACATCAGTACTCCATAAAAGAATATCGGTTTGACAACAGCTTCAAAGATCCAGTTGAGACCAACTGCCCTTTTGCATGTATAAATGGCCACTAGAGCCTTATCCACCCTCACTTGGATGTTTAGGTTCCATGATAGCTTGCTATCTAGGGTTACACCGAGATATAGTACTAAGTGTTTGCCGGAAATCCCCACCGCATAATCATCAGCGTATGCGACAGTCTTGACTAATTTATGCTCCAGAGTTAGCAGTAGCGAGTTAGTAGTCAGATTCCACAGAAGGAGTGATAAAACACCTCCCTGTGGAGTACCCCGATTGACTGCTCTGTATTCAGTTGTATTCCCATTCAAAGCCCTGACAACCCTGAAGGTAAGCAGATTCCTAATAAACCTACAGATGGCAATGATGGATTCAGGATTGACGCAGTTGAAAGCACCCAGAAAGGCTACCATAGTGAATTCCTTGTATTCAAGAAATTTCTCTATGTAGCCCACTAGATAATGCAGTGCGGTTTCCACAGACTTGCCCTTCGTGTATGTATGGTGTGACTCTGAGAATACAAACGCTAGGTATGGTCATTCTCAAATGAATATAAATTACTCCTTATAACGTCTTAAGAAAGAAATAAGTAAGACTTGTAGCTCGAAGGTCCCTTGGGGTACTGTGGGATGTCTTACCCCCTTCGGGATAAAGATAATGCTACAAATGTATCAGCATGCTGGTAAATGAGCCTTCCTTAGGCACCCTTTTTAAGCCGTAGAGAACGAAGGTAGGACAATGTCCGCATTCCTCTGTAAGTTGGAGTTATTCCATCTGGCCCTGAGGACTTATACGGATCGAAGCTGTTAATGGCCTAGCGCAGTATGTCGATACTCAACGGAATTGTATCTGTGCCGTCAGTTGAGTAGTCTATAGCAGCTCCTGTTCCAGGCGCTGTATGACTGCCAGGAAAATGAGTGTCAAGTAATAGCTTTAGCGTTTCCTGACTGCTCATGATCCAGCTACCACTGGGCTTCTGTATGTAGCTTAGTACAAGCTGTTGTTGATACCCTACAAGAACAGTGCCGGTCATATGTCTGTCACTCCTGAAAACATTTCCATCAGCACGTAGAACAAAGTTTCTATCACTTTATTAAGGCCAATGTGAGAAAAATTAAAAACTTTGTGTACGTGTGATCTGGCATCCCTCTCTAACTTGTGAATAATATTGCCTGTTAAATATATATTCTCTCTGCTTACTCTAATGTTGCTGTTCTATATAAATTTTCCACTAATGACTGGTGTGGTTTTAGTAGTGACCGGTCACCCTTGATGGGTATGGTGACACTGCTGACAGTCATGCCCGACGGGTATGGTGTCACCAATGACGGGATTGCTAACAATCCTAACCTAACCAAATTCGGTGAAATAAAATATGTTTAATTTTAATTTCATTACTTTATTGACATTAAATTTATTCGCCCATATTCTATTTGGGAGCGTCAACATCGTCGTCAATATTATATCAACATCACTTTTACTCAACATAAACACCGCGTCAACACTAATTTGATATTTTATAAGTGTTGAAATGTGACGCTGCCTGTTTATCGATAATTTAGATACACATATCTATTTCATGGAACTGCTGGTTTGTTTTGTTTACAATTTGTATGGAAAATTTGGTATAAAATATAAAGTGCAACCAGACCACTGATTGTTTATTCTCTTTTGAGAGTTTTCACGTTTTGTTACAGAGCATTTTTTGCTTAAAAACTGTTTGCTGTACCTTTTGCCATCCATCGACATATCTTTGCGGTGGTCCAAGGGAAATTGTGGAAATATTCTCCCACATTTCCTTAAAATTATTGGGTACAGTGCCTCTGAGAAATCCCCTTGCTAGTTTAGGATTTTGTTCCATCTCCTCCAGCAATTTTTCAAATTGTTTGGGATTTGTAGTTTTAATTGTATCTTTATCCATTTTTTTTTCTTTTCAAAATAACGCAAAAAAATTTTGTCAACACAACACAACACCAAAAACATTGACAACAAAATTAGAGTCAATATTGAACAGCATAGCCGTCACATTTTCATTGAGAATATAAAAAACATGTTGACAGTAATCGATAGCTTTCAATATTGAAATTGGGAATGTCGATTTGCATCAAAGACTAAAAACAGTATTGTGTTGCATTGACACTGCCAAATAGAATATGGGCGATTATTTCTAAACACAATTAAATACAACACAACACAAAATTATATACAAACAAAATATATATATATATATATATATATGTACATATGTATTATGTATTTTTTACTTACGTTTCCACTTTTACTCCATCAGTATCAGTGTTTTGATGTGACCAAAGATTTTAATACAAATGAGAAACAAAGATCAGGACTTTTTAATACTCACAATTATCACTGAGTTGATCGAAATATCCTTCTTATATAGTGGGTTCTGCTCCTCGCGCAACGGTTCCTGCTTAAGACAATGTTTTTTTTATTACATTTGCCACCTTTAATGTTTTATTATTATTAATATTACATATACTTACAGGTGCTTACGTAGTATGTATATTGCTGCCAAAATTATTTAAATTTAAAAACTATTAAATTGTCTTCCATGTATATTGCACTACAATTGAAAAATTATATAAAATTGTCAAACATAAAACTATGGCACGTACATTTGTCACCGTTGATGTAGCACTCCATCAGTAGTGATAACCATATGTTTTGTTAAAAAAAATTTTATAAATGTGTAGGTAAATATATTATGTGTGTATTAGTTTCGATCATTCAGGTCTTGTAGGGTAGTATCTTACGAAGTCTGTTGGTCTCAGAACATCCTTCAACTGCACTGCAGAAGATCCTCCAAGACTTCCTTATTGCGTTTCTTACGAGGTTTTTGAACCTATCCACTGTCGATTTATATGTCGACCAGTCTCCTGATCTCTTAGCCTCATTAAACAACCTGCGACATTCCTTTTGTAAATGTGCGATTTCCTTTGTCGCGACTTTTTCTGACATCGCACCGGTAGAGACGCAACAAAATCGTACTGAAGCAGTAAAATATCTTTCTGTTCCTCTCCCGTATCGGTGCCAGTGATTCTTTGCTCAGAACTGCACTCCTCCTAAATTCTTTAGGTGCATCCACCTTAGCTACCTTCCAATTATAGGTAGGTAGATCCGGGTTCCAGTCCTTAAGGATCTCCTTCGGGGAAGAAGGTTCGGAGGCAATTATGGTCATGGCTCTAGTCCTTCTGGGTATTTCCTCCACAGGAACCACATCCAGCTTAGAACCCTTCCACACTTCCCCTATAGCATCTGTGGCCTTCCTTAATAGTAACGCTGAGCGTTACTCTTTTATTTGACTATCACCAATTGTAAAATGTAAAAGTTCATTCGAAAGTAGACGCTTGTATACCTCGGGAACCAAAAAATTTAAGTTTTATTTAATTTTTAAACATATATAACTTTTTTTAGCTCTATTATCAGCAAAAAATATGTTTATGACTTTTTGAAGTACATTTTTATCCTATGGTACGAACCCTCCTCTACACTTCTATATCACATTGTATACCCGGTACGATCCGACCGTGAGCACCAGAGCAATTTTTATGGTACAAGGTCAACTATTTTTTGAGTAAAATATGTATTTTCTCTAGTGCTCATATTAAAAGTACTTTTTTATAAGATCTCTTTTATGAAAGACGGACTTCAGATGGAAAAGAATTTTGGTTTTTAATATAATTTACTCTTATTATAAAGGTATTAAGTAGTTTTTTTTCAGAATTGGTTGGGCATAGTGTATATGTTTATATTCACAACTGCGTCTAATAAGAACTAATTATGGTAAGAACAATTGATATATAACAAGCGCTGTTACAAATAGCAGAACAAAATAAAAAACAATTAAAAATTAAAAGGGAAATTCCTGGAAAAACGGTACGTAAGGGTTCAGGTCTATTGTTTGTACTGTGGTCTTCTCATCCTTCGTATGTGCGAGTGTGAACGTGTTCGTTTCTTGATTGTGATTTTATCCAAATTTGTTTGTTCTTTATTTGCGAGTAAGATTATTTAAAGTAATTTCTTCATAATTGTTATATATTAAAATTTCAACTATGGGCAAGTACGCTTACAGAGATATCCCCGATATTTTCTTACAACAAAATGATTTACACGATATTGTATTGCATATACCAGCAACAAAATTTTTTTAAAGCCCACAGTCTCACCTTATAAACAAAAAATTCCAATGCAATAAAAAGTTATTTATTTTCTCGCGAAATGGTCCACTGTGCGGTGGTCCCGGATTGTTCTTACGGATTTTCCAGAACACACCCGCCATCTTCTGGTTAAGCAGGTCCCATTTAGCATGGGACATAGCACCATCCGACACATCGTTGTCAAAAATGGCACTTACAAGACTGCCTTTGCCAACCTCTCTAAAGGAGCCCGAATGGGACGTTTGACCTCACAGTTCTTGGCTGCATAATTTTCCTCCTCTGAACGTTGCGGTTTAGGCATCGCTACCTCCTCGGTTGTGGTGGAGGATCCTGATTGCGGCCCAGCGTGAGCCTACGCCCATTTAAGAAAGGCTGCCTGCTTTTCAGAAAGCTTGGCAGCTCGGATCGTACCTAAAACCGAAATCGTCCGCAAGGCGGAGCACCTTTCATTAGCGGCCCTCCCTGATGGGTTTGTTGCGCTTAGATTTTGAATCTGTGTTGCCGGGGTTTGCGGTGGGTGGCACAGTATTGGGGCTTGAGGCACAGAATGCGCAGTGTAAGGGATGGGTTTGGACGGTTTTGGCCTTTCTATTCCCTTCACACCAATATGGAGATTTTACCGTTTTACCGGTAAGGACCCTTGCAGATTTTTGAAGACAGGTACCTCGCTGCTTGATTTTGCACAACCACCTTGTTCTGGCCATGTTGTCCTGTTGTTTTTGGCAGCTGGCCTAGTTATTCCTTGCCGGCTGCCTTTAACATCAGTGGCTTGCAGACTGGTTTTCTTCTACATTTTATGCTTACTGCTAGTTTTCAGAAAGCTGCCGTCCCAATGGGGTACAGACGCGGACCATCAGCCACCCCTCTATGGGAAACAGACGCTGATGGATTTGGACGGGCCCATAGGACCGAAGAGACACGTACAAACCCGATAGCCGCCCCACAGGAAAAAACAGACGCTATCGGGTACTGGGAAGGAGGGTTCTTAGTCGGCTTGTTGCTTGGGCCCTCTGGTATGGGTGACCCTACCGGGGGCTGCTGAAATCAGCTACCCCCGCCAGCACGTTCCAAGCAACTACGCCTAAGCCTCCACATCGCGACAAGATGACCATCCATCGTGGAGGCTGTAAAAATGTGAAAAAACAATAAAATACAATTTTTCTTTTTAATCAGTTAATTTTGATGTATTGTAAGTTGGTTTAATGGTTTAAGCTACAAAGTATTTAGAGGGAATGAATTAGACTGAAATTTTATCTATCATTACCATTGAGTAATGGCAGATAGCATAGTTTAACAATGGGACGTTTGATAAGGCCCGTTTTGACACTTGTACGGTTTGTGAAGCGATTTTAGATAATATTCGTTCCATCTGATGGCAAATTGGTGTTGAATCACTTCGAGTCTTTCCCACCGGTTGAGTAATAATGTTTGTTGCACATTTTGTTGGGGGAAACTCATGATAGGTGCACCTGGTAGAAAATGTCCTGGTGTAAGGGCTACAAAATCATTAGGATCTTCTAACATGTCTGATATAGGGCGAGAGTTTAAAATTTCTTCAATTTGAGCTAGTATTGTGTAGAACTCTTCAAAGTTGAATTTGTAAGACCCTGCGACTGCATATGTAACTTAAAACTTTTTACAGCTGCCCCATAATCCTCCCATGTGAGGTACATGTGGAGGGATGAAATCCATGTGGAATAAATTTTTGAGCTATTTCGGAAGACGACAATTTTATGAATGCATGAAATTATCGTTAAGGTGGTCTACTGGCTCCAATGAAATTTTTCCTTTTGTCTGAATATAGCCTGAAAGGTAGTCCCCGCCGACCAACGAAACGTGTAAATGCCGCCCTGAACGCCGCTGTGGTTAACTCTGAGCATGCTTCTAAGTGGATGGCCTTCGTGCTGAAACATATAAATACGCAAACATAGCCTTTTATTGTTAAGGAATTTCTTAGTGCTGAACTTTTGAGTTCAAATGGCCCGGAGAAGTCTATTCCACAGGTATGGAAGGGAACTGTAAGATTACATCTCTCTGGGGGCAACGGTGCCATGAATTGAGTACATGGCTTTTGCTTATATATGATGCATTCTTTACATTGTGGCATAACCTTTTTAATATGATATTTTAGACGTGAAACGTAGAATTCAGTTTTTACCATCCTGCAGATATTATTGCATTCCGCATGAGCCAGAAATATATGCAAGTGTTTTATGTATAACTGACTAAATCTCGACTTTCCTGGTAATATTATTGCGTATCGTTCATTCTATGTGAGATATATGTTGGTAAGGCGACCATTTACACGTAAAACATTTTTCGAGTCAATAATTGGGTTAAGTGGTATTAACGAGCTTTTATTTTAGAGTGGCTGAGAATTAGAGACGTTTTTAAATTCTGCCGGATAATATGAATTTTGAGCCAAGTTAATTAAGTGGTATGTGACAAAATTCACTTCGTTTTGGGTGAGATGTATTTGAGAGACTTTAAATTCCGAACTAAATTCTCATATATGTATGTGTTTTCGACAGTGGTTTGTGAGCATTGTGCTCACGATTTTGGCCAATCTACCTCTGGTTTGGTTAGCCAAAGTGCTCCATGCCACCATAGGTTACTATTTGAGAGTTCTTGCGGGTTGCAGCCACATGTGCCCAAATCTGCTGGGTTATCGTGGATTTGAACGGTTTTTTTTGGCAATATATGTTTCCCAAGTCCATGGTGGTTTTGAGAGCCAGCCGATTATAATAGCTGAATCTACCCACAAAAGTTTTTCGCAATTCGATAAATTTAGAGATTCAGTGAAATACTTTATCAACTTCGCTGGCAATACTGCACAACAAAGTTCCAGAGAAGCCGTAAATTTGAACAATATCCGTTTGATTACAACGCAACCATCTAGGAATATTTATATGCCTAATATTGGAGAAGTCTTGGAGTATTTTATTCCATTTATCACGGGTTTCGGGTTTAACCATATCATCCCACAGCAGTCCTTGTAGCCATAAGTGTTGCATTAGCATTTTAGATTTGATTACAAATGGGGCTATCCAATCTGCTATATCGAAAATTGAGGCAACTTCGGACAAAATATTTCGTTTAGTGATGCTTTTAGTCTCGATCGAGTGAGTAAAGGAGTAGCTAAATGCATCTTTGAGGGCATTCCATTTTATTCCTAGCGTTTTCTTCCTGCTATTTTCGGGAAGTTTTAAAAGATCTGAGTCATACAGATCTTCACTCGGGATATGGGAGAGCAGTTGACTATCATTTGCGATAAACTTTTTTAGAATAAATCCTACAGATTTGAGACTTTCTAATATCTGCTCTTGGGATTCTTTCGCTTCTTCTATGAAATGTCCCCTAGATAGTACCTATATCGTTAACATACGTCTCTTTATGCAATATTTTAGCTGCTTTGGAATATAATTTTTTGGAGCCTTCCGCGAGTAGATGTAGATTACGAACAGCTAAAAAAGAGGCCGAACGTTACTGTTTTAAGATGAAAATCTTTGTATGGGATGTTAGCATCCTGCTGATAAATAATACGATGATACCGTCTGTCATCTGGGTGGACTAAATTTTGGTGGTACATTTTTTGTGTGTCACCGGTAAATACATATTTATACATTCGCCAATTAAGGATTACCGTTATTAAGTCTGACTTTAATATTGAGCCTGTGTACAAAACATCATTGGGCTCTCCCAATGCGGGAGGCATTGAAAACCACTCTTAATTTTGTGGTTTTGTGTTCTGGACGTACTACCGCATGATAAGGTAAATTAAATGATAAGTATTTCCCTGCAGATACAATTTCACGCTGCATGGTTGGTTCCATGTCATCTAGTGTCAAATACTCTCTGAGCAGTCTGTTATATTCTTCTTGGAGATTTGGATTTTTAGAAAGTGATTGGTTAATGCGGCTATATTGAACAAGAGCGCGAATTCTTGAAGAACCGAGAAATTTTGACTGGGGAAACTCTTCTTTAAACGGCAGTCCCACCATGTATCTTCCATTTTGATTTATAGGCCATTTTGATATTTAGGGCAGCCTTTTCAGATTGTTTTACGGTCGTAGTGAATGTCTGTACCGTAATGTGGTATGTTGGGCCACTTAAACCCCATCCAAATACTGTTTTGTATGCTTCGAGATTGATATAGTGTTCAGAATCATTCCCGATTATCAAGTCTATTTGAGATGATTTGTAGAAGCTCGGGTCAGCTAGATTCAGACTGGAGAGACCTTCAGAAAATGGGGGTTAGAAAGAAATGGAAGGAATTCGTTTAGTTAGTTTTGGTAGAATTATTTCACTCACTGTAAATTTCATTTCCGACGTTTTTGCTACCAGAGTTATGTCGCATTCTTTATTTGTCCTCCAATTCCTACTACTTCTATGTGTGATTTTTGATAGGGTAAATTCAACAACACTCTTACGGTTTCAGACATAAATGTTCTCTGGGAACTAGGATCTATATAATGCTCTGAAAGTGAACAAATATCCTCTATATTCTATTTGCACTAATGCAGTGCGGAGTAAGATGAAGTCAATGTTGGAGGAGAAATTAGCTTGAACATATGGGTTCTTCTTATTAAAAAATTCAAATTGATCAGTTGAGGGGTTTTATATAGTTCCTATAGGAATTTGCATAATTAAAATTAAAAATTTTAAAAAACCCCCAAAACATAAAGCAAATTTATTTATTTTCATTTTAGGAAATTTCTCGTTGCTTTGGTCGAAACACTCGAGCCTTTGTGCTGAATCGGTCAACTTTGCCTGCTGCAAGTGTAGGATAGTATGATGCACGGATTTGCAAATGAAACAGGTATTTTTACTTGAACATTTCGCTTTTAAATGGCCCGACGCACAGTGGGTTAGAATAGCATGTTTTCTTGGATCAAATCAAGGAAGGTATGTTCGGATAATTTTTCTTTATTTTTAAGTTAATACCATTAAAATAAGTAAAAAAAAAATTTTTTCTAAGTATATTTGAGTATAATTTTATTAAATAATGCCAAATATCAGTGTAGGTATATAGTGCAAGGAGTACATATTAGAACTTAAACATTACATTTTATACATCTTAAAGTTAATCATCAACATCATCATCATCATCATTATAATCATCGTTATCATCATCATCATCATCGTTATCATCATCATCATCATCGTTATCATCATCATCATTATCATCATCATCATTAGCAGCATCAAGTTCAACATCACTGTTCTTGTTCGGAGCTGCAGGTACAATTAAATCAATTGCCTCCTCTGGCAAGCTTTGAACCTTCTTTGTAGGCAATTTTTGCATGCTTGAAATAATTGGGTCAGAGGTCATCAAAAACATATTAAAAATGTCTTGGTTTGATTTTTCGCGACTGCACTTTCGTGAATGAAACTCCCTATATTTTTTAAAATCTTTATTTCGAGCTTCTTGCGCTTCTTCTGATAACTCCCCAATAGGTAAAATGGCATTTGACACAATTTCGGGTCCGTGAATAAAATACTTGTGCAAAGTGGGAGGCATATTGTACCAAGGATACGTTTCAACAAAAAGTCGTCCTGTATTGTGTGCATATATTTTAAATTTTTCATTATTAATTTCATGGCCACTGGATACAGCAATAAGCAACACGTGCATTTTTTTATTAAATTAACATCTATTTTTGTTATTTCGGCAGATTTTTCAGCGTTTTGAAAAAAACGTCTTGCCGTATTCCCATCATTCGTGTTTCCAAAACCAGGTTTGGGTTGGTCAACTATTAATCCCATATTCTCTTTAAATTTTTTCTGAATTTCTTTTTTTGTTTCAGCTACTGTTCTTTTTTCAGAATCAGTCCTAGCCTACCACTTTTGTAAAGGTATTTTATATGCCACGTGCAAAAGACATTCGAAAAATCTAATCCAGCCATGAAGAATGGAAACGCCAAATCTTAAATTGTCTACATGCACAGGTCTTTGGATCATGGCTTCTATATTATTAAAATCCTTACTTGTAGCGCCACATAAGTAACACTTTTGTGTTGATGTGGTTTCTGTTAAGGCATTGCAAACTTTTCCATCTACCATTGCCAAAGTTAATTTGTGGAAAACATGTACAACTTTCTCACCAATCGTGACAGTTGAACAGGTTAAATTCTGTATTTCCTCTTCAACTCTTTTTTGTTCACTAATTGACACATATGCGGTTTCTTTGGTAAATTCAATTTTCAAGGGTCTGCAAAATCTAGTTGAAGACGACCGTGGATTTTGCCAAATTACCTTTTCCTCAAACATAAGCCTAAGTGGTACAATTGTGGTTAAAAAAACTGATGAATCACTAGCATCAGATCCATGAAAGGCTTGTTTGTATGAGCTATGACCAGAGCTTCCATCAAAGCCCCATTTTGAATATAATACTACATTCGAGTTCGTAATGCCTAATGAGTCAATAACAGTTTCTTGAAGTTCTATTAGTCGCTCCGCTGTGTGATTAAGAAGACCTTGTAAAGTTACTTCAACGGAGGTCTCGCTTATTTTAAAGCTGGTCGATTCTGGGTAAGTTTTTTGTTTTTCAGTTTGAATATTGTTGTAGGAGGGAAATATTTGAGGAGCAGCTTGTCTAACAACATTGTATTGATTTCGTGTCAGTTTAGCTTCTACAAAAACAGCCAAGGCTTTTGTATTCGATATTTTCAAGGTGGGAAGTGGTTGTTTCAACTTTTTTTTTTAATTTATGCCCTTGCAACACTTTTCATATATGGCTCGCAACACTTTTGATTCCTCGACATAACCTGCGCTTTGTAATTTAACCTGTGAAGCATAAAGTAACTCTGGCAATGATATGGTGTCTCTTAAAATCTTTGTTTTTTTATATTTACCCCAACCACTGGACTCGGTAAAACTAATTTCTTTTCGACCACGTTTTGCAGTCGGGGCAAGAGTAAAACCAATAGAGGATTCCAACCAGATTTTATTTTGAGAAATAAACCTCATTTCCATTCTATGCGCTCTAGTCCACCTAGATTTAAATTCATAAAAGAAAACATCCATTCTTTTATTAAAATCGCACATATGATCCTCAGAGCAGTTGGTGCGTTTTTTGATTTCTTCAGCCAAAAATTTCATCTTGTCATTCATTGTTTGAGCGCTTGAATTCATCATAATATCAAATAAGCTTCGACGAGTATAAAAAAACAACGTTCGAACTTGTTTCTATAAAAAACAAAAAATAATTCTAATACAAAAAAAAACCTTTCAAAAATCCCTTTTACCCGATTACTTAAAACTGTACAACACGATCACTGTTTGTCAAAACAAAGAATATTATTAAAATAAACAAAAATAACATACTGAAAAGAAGAGCGCAAATAAATGGAAAAAAGTAACATGAAAAACAACAAAACACAATACACAACAACAGCAGCAGTCGCGAGATCAATGTGATTTTTAGCTAATTTGACTGCTGCAACACTTGCATTAAACAATGCATAGCTTCTAAAAGGCACAAAAAGGCAGCGTAAAATTTTGCAATATAATAGAGATTTATGTCTTCTTTAATATAAACTAAAAATTATGGCACGAATATGGACGAATAATAACTATTTATCCATTTAAACTATAAAAATGCTAATTTTTTTGGCATTTCCAATATAAATAACTAAATATAAAACACTTCCACACACAATTTGACACACAAATGTTAACGAAGTATTTGCAAAATAACCTGAACTTGATGGTTCCATTGAAAAATTGTTAACTTTTGCAATACTTTTTAAAATAAATAAAATTTTCAACGGGAAAGTTTTCACTTTTTTTCAGCCTTTTTTGCACAAAAATTTCTATAAAGTTTGACTTTGAAGTTTCACTACAAAAACACCAGAGCACTTTTGACATTTATTTTAACGACAAGTGATGTAGAATTTTATATACTCTAACCGGGTACAAAAAATTTTGACAATACTTAAAATTTTTTTTTTAAATTAATCCAAGAAAACAGGCTATTCTAACCCTCTGTGCGACGATAAGCAGTTCTTGCAGATTTTGTGCTGGAACACATAATCTATTCTTTGCTGCACTGTCTATGTTGAGTATGCTTGAGTATTTGGGTGTATTGGGTTTGAATGATTGAAACTCTGTTTTGTGGTTTTTATGGAAGATGTTCTTTCCACAACTTCATATTGATTTATCAAAAACTCATCCATTTGAGACCATAAGCTGAGTTTATTTTGCGACTTGCACGACTGTTCCCAAAGTAGTAAAGTTTCACCGGATAATTTTGTAGAAACTAAGTAGATGAGTATTGAGTTCCAGTCTACTTTTACATTAAGTGCCTTTATTGAGATTAGGCAGTCTGTTACAGTGGAGTGTATCCTCTGAATAGACTGACCATTTTCGGAAGTGGCGCGTGGAATATTAAATAAAACTTTTAATTTGTTATCTATCAGCGCTCGCTTGTTATCGAAAGGATAACAATTTTGTTATGTTATCGAAATGATAACATATTGAGTATTTTTTGACTATTGCTCCCGCGCTACTTCCAGTTTTTAATTTTAAGTAAAACAGTGTTTGAGCATTTGATATTTCATCGTTTTGAAAACACACACCAGTGAACGATTCGCGAAAGCCTGGCCATTCTTCATAATTACCTATGAAAGTCTATACCGCAGGGTGGAAGTTTTATAAAAGAGGTTTTAGCTCCTCCGATGGTGATAAGGGCTGCGATTGATCGCAAGCTGTTGATTGCTTAAGAATATTCGCAATCCTTGATCTATACGTGTAATATGTTTCGGAAGCAACGTTAAAGTTTTGCCTGGCGTGCTCCTTTAACTCTTTGCTCTTATCAAATTTGGGAGCTATCATACAATTTTCATAACAGTTTTGCATTTTTGTCCATCTACTTTCGAGATCTTCCAGTCTAACTTCCAGTTGACTGCCGGTCTGCTCTGACTTCGCCGACTTTTCATAATTTGTGCAAAACTGTGTTCACAGTCAAAGAGGAATTTGCCTCTCTTCGCTGTACCTTCGGGTAACACAAAATTCTCTGTAGACGGGCTCATTTCTAATATGTTGGGCAGTTCTCACTGCCGTACGGATACTTGGCAGAGTGTATGTGATTGCTCTGAAGTTTAATATATAATTATGGCTTTAAAATTAATCCTTTAATTTTGTTAGTGTCACAAATATCATGCAAATATAAACAAAGTTCACCTTTTGCTAAAAGAATGAAGGTTAGAGGTTGATATTTATGACTTGATTTTGTTAATTGCACTTAGGTTAGAGAAGTATAGTCCTGTATTGCCTGAAACTCAGCAATTTAAGGTTTATGGGATAATAAATATTTTGTAACTAATTTATTATTTGAGGCTTCACTACTTTGCAGTGAGTCAACAGGGCAATTTCAGCATTAAGATGTGCTGTTAAATCTGATCAATACATTCAGAGATCCCTAACATATTATGTGCAACAAAGGGTAGTAATTATGCTCATATCAAATTTCATATATGTCGGTATGTGTTTTGTGCTGAGTTTCAAATTTTACTCGTATCAAATTTCTGATATAAGTACTGTTTGAGCGTGCTTTTGCACACTCTTGTCCTAAGTTTTGATTTTGTTGTTCCTACATATATTTTCTTACATACATTTTTGCCATCCCCATAGCAAGGTATTTTGTAGATAACATTATATTTATCTAACTTGTCTACTTTTGTTTTTCTATTCGAAAAGAGGGAATTTAAAGTGTTTGTGTTTTTAGAGCAATGTTAACGTCATCAGTGTTGTAGATATTGGATTGCGTGATTATGTCTGAGAAATCTGGTACGTTTGTTAACGACTTGTAAATCTTTTCCGATTTTGGTGTATGTATTTTGTTTAAATTCTTTATCGTGTCCCGTATGATGTTGATTATTAAGGGATATGAAAAGCTGTTTTTTAGTAATATTTTTCTTATTTTTTTGTAGTTTTCGTTGTGAAATTTATTATCGCTTATTTTTAAAACTCTTGTGACAAAGTTCTTGGCAGTATTTATTTTGACGTGTTTTGGGTGGTTAGAATGGAAGTTTATAATTCTCCCCGACGCAGTTGGTTTTTGATACCAATCAGTTTTTAAAAAATTATTTCCTCTTTTAATTAAGGCATTTAAAAACGGTAGATTTCCATCTTTCTCTACTTCTATCGTAAATTGAATCCTTCGATGGAAATTTTTTAAACATTTTGGTGTTTCATCTACACTACTGCGCTTAATGATACAAAACAAATCGTTCACATATTTGCTTAGAGCTCTTGGTCTTATGTCTAGTTTTTCTATGCTGCGGTCTAGTAGCTCTTCCATGAAAATATCAGCAATCACCGGTGAAGCTGGTGATCCCATAGGCATTCCTTTTAATTGTTCATAAATCTTGTCGTTATACTTAAAATATCTATTATATTTTATACAAAACGTTATAATGTCCACAAACAGATCTTTAGGTATATTTGTATGTTGGGAAACTTTGTCCCATTTGCCCTTTATTAAATTGATTGCCAGATTGACGGGTATACTAGAAAAAAGTGATATCACATCAAAAGATACTAATATCTCCTCTTGAGAAACTGTTTCTTGGTAAATTTTGTCTTTTAAACTCTACTGCGTCTTTTACAGTATAATTTGATGTCTTAGTAATGTTCTTCAAAATCTGAGTTATGTATTTGCATAGACCGTAAGATGGAGAATTTATTGATGAACAAATCGGTCTTAGCGGCATACCTTCTTTGTGGACTTTCGGCAGTCCATATATTCTAGGAGCAGTGGCTACTGATGTCAGTAGTTTATATTTTTCTCTAGCATCTATTATATTTTGACTAAACAGCTTCTCCACTAATTTGTTGCTCCGCGTCTGTAGTTTTGTTGTTGGATCTGTTTTTAATCGTCTGTATTTACCCATATCTTGTATAATATCTCTCATTTTTGTCTCACAATCTATCTTCTCCATTGCTACCGTCGTATTACCTTTATCTGCCTTTAAAATCAAAATGTTATTATTTCTTTTCAAAATTTTTTTTGTTTGTTCCACTGTGCGGATGATAGCTTTTTCATCTGTTTTTAATGATCGTTTATTTAGGTAGTTAAACATCGTCATTACAAGTTTTGTTCTGGCAATCTCTTGTTTTTCTTTCTCTTTGTTTGTTTGTACGATATCTTCTCCGTCTGCAATGCATTTAAATATTGGAAATTGTTGTTTTGTTAATAATTTTTTGGAGTTTTCAGGAATTTCTTTGTCAGTCCTATTTATGAACCAGCTTTTGTTGTAAAATACAACAAAAGTATATATATATATATATATATATATATATATACATATATATATATATATATATATATATATATAAGTTTCATAGCCAACTACACTTATTATAATGTGATTTTTTTAAATCATTTGTGAATTTTTATAGTTAATTTATTAACATAATTCTCAGATGGTTTATAAAAGTCTTTTAATAAGTTGAGAAGTTTTCAAAACTGTGGTTGAAGTCTACCGACGATTTGGTAAAAAGCGCCAATGAAATGCATATAGACATTGATTAACCACCCAACAAATAAATTTCATATTATAATATATATATATATATATATATATATATATATATATATATATATATACATTTATACATATATATATATATATATATATATATATATATATATAAAAATACATATATAAATATACATATATATATATATATATATATATATATATTTATATATATATATATATATATATATATATATATATATGTATATTTATATATGTATTTATATATATATATATATATATATATATGTATAAATGTATATATATATATATATATATATATATATGTATATATATATATATATATATATATATATATATATTATAATATGAAATTTATTTGTTGGGTGGTTAATCAATGTCTATATGCATTTCATTGGCGCTTTTTACCAAATCGTCGGTAGACTTCAACCACAGTTTTGAAAACTTCTCAACTTATTAAAAGACTTTTATAAACCATCTGAGAATTATGTTAATAAATTAACTATAAAAATTCACAAATGGTTTAAAAAAATCACATTATAATAAGTGTAGTTGGCTATGAAACTTATACAAACCAAAACCCAACAAACAACTTTTATTCGATATGCCTCTATTTTAATTTTCTACACCTTTACACAATTAGAAATCCTTTGGATAACAATAAAAGTATTTATAAGGCAAAGTGAAAAACAAAATCTTAATTTAATTGTTAATAAATTAAGTATTTGACATACTGTCATTGTACTATTATAATATGAAATTTATTTGTGTGTGGTTAAGCAATGCCTATATGCATTTCATTGGCGCTTTTTACCAAATCGTCAGTAGACTTCAACCACAGTTTTGAAAAGTTCCAAACTTCTCAACTTATTAAAAGATTTTTATATACCATCTGAGAATTATGTTAATAAATTAACTATAAAAATTCACAAATGATTTCAAAAAATCACATTATAATAAAATAAAATTGATTCATATCGAATAAAAGTTGTTTGTTGGGTTTTGGTTTGTATAAAACTGATGTTGACTTTCCTGTATGCCTAGGAATATTTATCATCATGGCTTTCTGAGATTTTAACTAAGTTAGAACAATTAGCCTCTATAAATATATATAGAAAAAATATTAAATTTTTTTAATTTGAAAAATAATATTATTCGTTACGTATTACTGATTTTTTTTAGGTTGTATTTTTTTAAATTTTTTTGTCAAATTTGCCAATATAGTATTTGCCGTTAGTAGGTATAAATTTTTGCAATATATCCTCTGATAATGCAGTTTTATACTTATGCAACTTATGTTTAATTATAATTGCAAATCGTAAAGATAATGAAACTTGTTACACTATACGACAAATCAAGACCTTTTGAAAAGCGCATAATCGTGACTATCTGGGTTCGATTCTACTATCAAAATGTAGTAAAACCCTATACTCAGTTTGGTTAAGTTGGTGACCATTTTCTTTTTATGGGTCTCCAAAGTTTCCCAATGTTTTCATGATGCACAAAAAAAAGGTGTCATCAGTTTTTGCCAAATAGCTAATCAGCACTTAAAAATATCGCTTAACTATGTTCGGCAAAAATATAGCCAAGAGTACGTTGAACTTTTCTTGCTAAAATTTTTTTGACAGAAGTGTATTTATCTTAGAGATTTTTAAAAAAAGTTAGAGAACAAAAATTTTTTTTTCGGTTTTTCGATCATAACTTTTAGGAAATCCTGATTTTTTATACACTATATTGGGGAAAATTGTAGCCACGGTAAAGCTGAACAACTTTTGTGAACATACCAATACAATCTGAACGTGTTTAGATACCAAAAACAGGTCATAAGAACTCCCTTACGACCAAAAATTTAAATTTTTAACTCAAATTTTATATAAATTTTTTGGAGAATAATTTAATAAAGTCTTTGTTTCGGTATTTATTTGTTATAAATTAATTTTAAAGTTTGTTTCGAGCTGGCTGTTAACAGCCACCAGTCGTTAAGATCGTACGTAATTTTCATCTGATCCATGAGGATCTTCGTGTCCTTACGTTACGTTACGTTTTTGAGTCAACAACAGTAAAACAGTTTTGAAGGTCTGACTGTCGTCTTCTATACCTAGTGAGCTTTTACCCAGGTTCCAGTAAGTTTTGCTCTTTTTAAAATTGTACAAGCTCTTCAGATATCCGTTGTGATAGCTGCAACTTAGAAACAATGTAATCCAGTCCGTCTTCCGTAATAGAGATTGATGCGCGTGATAATTCAGGATATATACATATTTATATATATATATATATATATATATATATATATACATATATATATATATATATATATATATACATGTATATATATATATATATATATATATATATATATATACATATATATATATATATATATATATATATATATATATATATATACATATATATATATATATATATATATATATATATATATACATATATATATATATATATATATATATATATATATATATATACCATTTTGCAGTTTCAAAAGTAAACGTAAATAAAACATAAGATATTTTTTTGAACGTTGACATTATATATATATATATATATATACATATATATATTTTATATATATATATATATATATATATATATATGTATATATATACATATAAATGTATATATATATATATATATATATATATATTTATATACATATATATATATAT